>APFE031708098.1:0-22880 GCA_000404065.3 Pinus taeda | reverse complement strand
AAAGGGAAGGGGAAGGATTCCCATTCCAAATCGAATTCTTCTTATCGAGGGAAGAAGGGTGACAAGTCTAAAGTGATATGCTTTAATTATCATGAGACGGGACATTATGTGACTAATTGCCCATCCAAGAAGTCCAAGAAGTGATCCTCGGATGGATTGAAAGGTGTGGCATTAACCTCTCGGCTAGAAATGGACTTTACCCTCATCGCATGCATGGTGTCATCGATGATGGGTTGTGTTTGGTATCTTGACAGTGGAGCCTCATTCCACATGACCAGCGATAAAAGTGTATTCAATACCTTGGAGGAGAAATACCTTAAGATGGGCATAGAGATGGGTGAGAATGAAAGGTATAGTGTTTTAGGAGTGGCCACGGTTGGTTTTCATAGGGAGCATGGAGCTCTTATCACCTTGATAGATGTGAAGTATGTGCCTGTACTGAAGAAGAATTTGGTATTGATTTCGATGTTGGAGGAAAAAGGCTACGATGTTGTCTTTAGTAAGGGAAATGTTTTCCTTAGACACATCGCCACGATATAGGTGAAATGGATTAGTTCACGAGTTAAGAACCTGTATTCACTTGATGTTCAAGATGCATACAAAGGCTTGAGAAGCAAGGCAAATGTTAGAGACTTGGTGGTTGAGAGGGAAAGTAAATTAACTCTCAACATTTAGTCCCAAAAGAAGTCTCAAAAAATTATGGATAAGCCACAATTGGAGTGGGCTGAGGGATCACATGTAGCCATACCTCCAGGTGTGAGGTGGGGCAATGTGAAGTGATAGTCCCAAGAATGCTGAAATTAAGCAGGGTCCATTGAGAGGTTTTATCTCATGGCTTGTACCTTGCTATGGGAGCCCAAAGTACATGGTAGCGGGAGGAATCAGGGGATTGATGTAGTCAGAGATCAAAGTGACAGAGGCTAGAGTATTCAGATACTGAAGAGCGCAGAGAAGGATTGACAACAACACAGAAAGGCAGAGTTAGCCAAAGCACAAAGTTTTCAGTTGACAGAGGCAATAACGGTCAGAGACTATGATGATAGATGCATCATACTGATTCAAGTTGGATGGTTTTTTGTTTTGTTTTCAGAGTTGCTGGAGTTAAAACACTTGAGAGAAGTATTGTATGCAGCAAATTCCAAAGGTTCAGGATCGAGATCAAGTTGAATTCCTTTCTTGTTGAGAGGGAGTGTTGAAAATAGCAATAAGAAATGATAAAAATAGAATCCATAAATTCTAATTTTAATTTGTCCTTGAATTAAAATTGTGAATTGAAATCGAATTTAGTCTCAACATCTGCTTGGAAATAATTAATTAATTCATTATGGATTAATTAGTTGGAAAAATTCAAGTTAGAAGTCTTTGTGAAGTGATGCAACATTTATACCTTAAATTAAGGAGATTATCCCTTAATTAAGGAGATAATATTGAGTTATATTTGAGTTGTAATTAGTTAAATCAGTTTACTGATTAAGTCTAGTTAAATTAGTTCCAAACTGTTTGAGGAACTAATTGTGAGTTATCAGTTAGTTGATGCATGCATGTAGTCAACCAGTGTACTCCAGATAATTGAAGATTCCATCATCAAAAACTCATGCATGTCTAGCCAGAGAAAGACCCAGTTGAGCTAAATGTCAAGGACCGGTTACTATCAGTTGCATGTGTTTTCCTATAAAGGAAACTCATCCATGTAGCCAAGGTAAGGTTCCTTGAGGATTGCGTAATTCCGACAGGGTGTAGGATTATTGTGAGTGACCAATCTTCCACTTGGTAACAAGAGGATCACTCAGGAGATATTGCACAAGGAAATAGGAGCTTGGAGGGCATAGGAGAAGGCTTGTGAGAAGCTTTGTTTGCCTGTGAGCATCCAGGCGGATTGTACTAAGATCTAGCTAGCTATGAGAGCTAAGGCTTTATAGAATATTGATGTATTTCCACCTTGTACGATAATATAGATAGTGGGGATTTTAGCTGAGGCTTTCCCCTGAGTATTCTTCTGTGTTTCATGTGCATTGATTCTTCTTCTTCTGGTTATATGTGTTCAACTCTGATTTAGCTAGATCTTTAAGCTTTTGAAAAGAAATTTGATAGTAGAAGTAGATTATAGTATTTTTCTTTGGTATATTGCATTATCGAGTTAATCTACAGTCAAATTTTCTACATAGATCTCAGAGGTAGATTTGCAGAGAATTCCTAGGAAATTCTACAGAATGAAGATTCTATGGATGAAGTAGACGTTAAAATATATTTAAGTAGAGTTGACTAATCCTATTCCAATTATGTGTGATAATACAAGTGCCATCAACATCTCCAAAAATCCACTCATGCATTCAATGACTAAGCATATTCCTATCAAGTTCCATTTCCTGAGGGAACAAGCTGCAACCAATGTTGTCAAACTTGAATATGTGGCCACTAGAGATCAAATTTTAGATATATTTATTAAGCTGCTGACAAGAGAAACCTTTGAATATCTCTGGTACATTATAGGAGTGGTGAATCCTCCTTCCAAATGGCTTCATTTTGGTAGGTATTGGCAGCTACTTAGTATGTGGGATCAATGGAAGATTAGGCTACAATGTTTTAGGGGAATGTTCATGAAGTATTATTTTCCATTGATGTCAAGGGGGGACAAGATTACTAGGTTATCAAAGAAGACCATGCCTAGCTTCAGGGGGAGCTTAATCATAGAAGACCATGCCTCACTTTAGGGTGAGCTTATGTTGTTGCCATCAATGCCAAAGGGGGGTATTGTTGGATAGTTGGAAGTGACTAGATGACTAGTGGTTGTGATTGTGTTGGCAATGATATCAATTAGATTAGCATGGTGATTGGGAGTCCAGGAGGAATACCATGGTTGTTGTGGGCTTATGGTAGAGAATAATCATAGTAGAAAGCTTATTGAAAATACATAAAATGATGAATATGGTGATCGGGAGTCTAGGAGGAATCCCATGGTTGTTGCAGTGCTCTATAGAGAATCATCATAGTAGAAGGCTTACTAGAGAAGCCATAAAATAATGACTAGGGTTGTTGGTAGTTTAGGATTCCATGAGAAAATAATAGAAAAGACTTTGCAGCCATTTTATATGTAGAATATGGTCTCAAAGTCTACATCAGACCCTATTCATTGGAAATTGATCTAAACGAGCTTTCCAACAGTGTGGAAGTCTAAAAAGGTCTCCTGGATCAAAAGTTATGGTCTGCTGAAGTTTAGGGAATTGAAGTCCTAAGCAAGTTGAAATATCAGAGGTCAGCGCATCAGAGCAAGATATATCAGAGATCAAAATATTAGAACCTTGGCGCACATTTGGACCCAATATCGAAACATCAGAGTAGGCTAAGTTAGAGGTTTGAGAATATCAGAACCCTAGAGAATCAAAGGGTAGATATCAAAGAAAGCAATATTGAAATATTGGAGGTCAGATCATATTGGTATATTGGAAGGATGAATATCAGAACTTCTTAACATATGAATTTTGAGAAGTTATGATGCTTGGTGCTGTCGTTATTGTTAAAAGTATTGAGGTATGCTTCACATAATTAGAAAAAGTTTTTGTTGCAAAACCAAGGCTATTTTGGACTCTTTCTCTCTTCTCCATTAGGACATATGGCGGCATGTCATTGGCTCCAAGAAGATGGAGTGGAAATTGAGGATGAGGACATCGCAACTCCTGTTAAAATGGACGTGGAAAAATTTATAATATATAGGGGCTCCGATATTATTTGGCACATGGTCGTATGGATGTCAAAGGAACGAAGGGCTAAACAGAGGGAGCTAAGATGCTATCGGTACTTTCCAAAAGATATAATAGAAAGGGGATCCAATACAATGCTATAGTGGTATGCTAAGCCGACGATCATAGGCTCGGTCATATGAGAAAGTAAATACTCAGGGATCTAAGAGCCAAGGGGACTAAGGATATCGATGTTGTGTAATATTGTAACGTTTCATTTGTTTCAGTTAGAATATGTTGGAGCTATGATGAAATAGTACAATGACTTTAATGGACGAATGAGTCAACAATTGAATATTAAATGCAGATCGATAGAGTTGGTTGATGGAGTTAGCTGGATTTGTAGAAGGCACTAAGATAAGAAAACGAGTACAATAGTTCATAGAGAATAATTGAAGAAATGGAGAAAGAAATTGACGGCTTCTCCTACACATATGGTAGATTTAAAGAATAGTATGGCCATTCCTTAGTACTTTCAAGCATTGTGGATAAATAAATAAGCATGGGAATTCAAGGTAGAGTGTGTAGGCCACCTGAGATTAAATTCCCAGTATGTAGGATTACATAGTGAGTCAGTGAAGAACTCAAAAGCCCATTTCTATGTTTAATTCCATGACAGAGTTCATCCAACAGACACAATAGTAGCAGGAGGAACCATACTAAGGTACATTTTGGCAGTATGCACACAAGCAGCAGAGGCAACATTGTGTAGTGTGCATCAAAGGATCAAAACCATTTGATCACCATCGATCAAACTAGGAAGTGTGTATTTTCAAAGTGTTGAGAAGTGAGAGTGCGAGAGCTAAAAGTGTGTTGTAAGAAGAACAATGAGAGCAGAGCTAAAGAGTGTGCAACATAAAGCCTATGTGAGAGAAGGCAGAGTGCTGAGGACATGTTGCTATGAGCAACGGGAAAGGAGTAGTTGTATGAGACCTGTTATCTCAAAATCTGACCCTGGAAGGCAGCAGACTAGGAAGACCTCAAGTAACTATTTCAAACCTACTTTAGGCTGAGGCTTAGCCTCCTCAACCTGAGAGGGCTCTCTCAAAAGGGTTAATGGTTTTGATTATAGTTAAGATGGCTAACTCTTGTGATACAAATGTAAAAATATGAATGGTGGAAACACATTTAGCAACTATCCATTGGGCTTATGGAGTTAACATCATTTCAGTATACAATGGTATTAACCTTACATAGAAGTCAGGGCATTCAACATTTAACAAATTCAGAACATACTAACTCAAATAGGACCACACAGCCTACAGATAAATACAGGAAGTTAGAGCACCTTAAGTGAATTCTAAGTGATTACACATTCATACCACTGCAACTATTAGGAAAATAAAAATACCACATATTCTGAACATCAAATCCCTCATGAATCCCGAGAAGCAAAGCCAAACTTGTATTACCAAAATAGAGTATTACATAAGCCAAATATCAGAGTTTTTTTTCATAAATTTTCCAACCCTTTGTACATTGCTCTTTCTCCTATTTATAGAGCTCTTCTACCTAACTGAGATTCGTCCTCAAGCATGAGGGGAACTCACATTTTATTTATCATGACACCTATTAACCTTTAAAACTAACTAATAAATACAATTGACTGCTAACTAGCAGTTTAAGAGACCTACGACAATTAGGATTCTAATTCTACATCATGCTGAGCATAGCATTTATTACAATCAAGATTTGTTCTCTGCCAAGTGGTCTCTGTGGTAGGTGTTTGTAGCTGCCTGCTAGCATTTGATGTCGTATCCCAAATATAACAGATTGCCACGTCCTTAATATGCTGTCCACCGTTTTCATATGTGAAGGCAAAAGTTCTTACAAGCTGTCTTGATCTTGTTGAAAGCCAATGGCTTCAGATGATTCCTTGTAGACATACCCTTTTCAAAATTCCCACTTGTATTTCAAAACCCATTGAATAATATTAAATTGTTTAGCTTTAGTAGTTTCGTAGCGCGCTACGAAACTGCTGTGTTATTCCAAAAGACACAGTTTCAACCAAAATTTTGCCATTTTGAGCCTTTTGCTATCTTGAAATGTTTCTTTTCATGTGCCTTGAAGCTTTTCAAATTGAATATATGTATATGGACCCCCTTCTTCAAGGTATGTATGCAATATGCAACCTTGGCATTTGTGAAAGAATCTTCAAGTATCAAGGAAGAAGAGATGTATGTCAATTATTGGCAATGAAGACAACGTCCTCCTCATAAGGTCTACTAAGGTGTTCACTGTTTTGCTCTGATTTAAAGATTGTTCAGCTGTTGCCACATCTACACAAGGCAGAATGCAGTCAAGGGCGGTATCTTCTATTGAAGGTGCTTTAGTGTGAACATTTTTCCCATTCTTTCCATATGCCTCCACATAACATCAATCAGGAATATCTGTTGTGCCAACCATTAATGAGAGATTACACACGGGATTCCAGATAGCTGCAGCAACAAACCTATCTAGTGCCTAGTCAATTAAATGGGTTGCAATAATGCCTTCAGTTATCTGAGATTTCCTCAGAATACCATCTGGATCACATGTCACAAACCAACCAATCTGCCAAACAGGAACCATCCATTTCTTCGATATGCTCCCAAGAGTAATTACTTTTAGCTGTCTCTACAACCTTAGCCAAATGATCATGGGTAAAAGTAGTGCCACATGGGTTGATTGGATTGATAATAACCATTGCCACTATGTTTCTGTCTGCAATTGTATGAAGTTGATCTAGATTTATCTCCCAACCCCTTTCTGGAACTAAATCATAATGCCTTGCTTCAATGCATTTGTATGCCATTAATGCTTCATTTGTTGGAAATCCTGGTCTTGGGAGGAGAATATTTGCACCTTCATGAGACAAAACTAAGAGAACCAAATCAATTGCTTGTAAACAGCCACAAATCAGATAAACATCATCCTTAGACAGCTTAAAGGGCAACCCGTAAGAAAGATAATCTGCAACCACAACATCGTTATCTCCTGATACATGCCTCCAGAAGTTGAATAGCTATGTATTAAAGAATGAAATGTATATGTATTAGGGTGATATCCCAAGGCATTCATCTTCTTGTAAGCTTTCTGGGCATCATTCATTAGGTGTGCCTTGCAGAAGAAGAGGATGATTGAATTCCAATCATGCATCCCAACAATAACTTGTTGGTTGTCATGGAATTCATCTAACAAACGGGCCACCAAAATTGGTTTACTTTCCTTTTCAACTTCATTGATTTGTGATTGAAAACTATTACTAAAGGAAAATACCTTTGCCTCTCTCTTCTCCTTGAAGAGGTCCAGAGCACCATACAGATTCTTATTTGCAAAACGTGACTCAATAAGAGCATCATAACAGCTCCCATCAAGCTGAAGCCCTGCTTTCCTGACCTCCTTGAGCAGTGTAGAGACCTCCATCGGTCGTTGGGCTTTACAATAAGCTTTCAAGAGAGAAGAGTAAACCCCAATACCAACTGGAATCATGGTTGCATCATCTCTCCAATAATATCATGTGTCGGTTCTCCATGACTATTAACTTCAACCGGGGACTGTGCTTGTAACTTCTCAGCCTTGAAAGGCATCGGGGAACAAATGTGCTCCTTTCCATATTCCATTGATGTAGCATAGCCTTGTGAGCCCTTAGAAATGGTGGCCAGCACCGACTTGGCTACAACTAGTGAGTTCCAAACTGCTTTCGCACATTTTAGCATATGTAATATAAGCTTTCTTTAGTTTTTTCAATTCTTTTCTCCTGCCATTGCTCTCATAAATTTGGGCCATTAGAGCAATTGAATTAGCATCAACCTTCATCCTCACTCTAGTCATCAGCTCAATCACTGACACCAACCCAACAATATTCCAGTAAATACTATAAATTGGATTCAACTTCTGATGAGCAATCCATATTAATCAGGAGAGAAACTGCTTTCTTCAGAGTCACTAGAAAAATCAGAAGCCCTATCTATTGAATCTGGCACCACTCCCTCAACCTGTGCATTATCCTTGCTTTTTGATTGAACTGATATGTCTTCCACATAGTTATGCAACCTCCTTCATAAACCACTGGTGAAATATTTTTATACAATACCATAGCAAACCCAAGGTAAGGCATCCTAGCCATGAAAATCAGTATACTGCAGAGTTAATGATAAGAGAATAACCAAAAAGAGGAAACAGGCCCCAAGCAAACATGTAAGGAACGTAGAGGACTATTAAAAGCTTAGTAAGGATAGGTGTCATAATTTCTTGAAACACCCACAGACCACGCAAACGAGAAAATCCATCTGCTCTGACTTGGTCAAATTTGATACGCCATCTGTCAATGGTGCCATCTGACCTAGCATTACTAGTCTTGTCTAGATCTTGAGAAATATGAGTCCCAATGCCCAATCTTGATAAAGAAGGAACACCAGACTTTCATTGATGGGTACACGCAAAGGCACTATCACCAATAGCTCAAATAATAGTCCAATAAGAACAGGGATAACAAAGATCCACAAAGACAACAGAATGAAGCCTTAGACCACAATCATGGACCACATTAAAACTTGGTTAACAAGATATTTCAAGTTATGTGACTTTAGATAATCAACAGCATATCCAATTCCAACTACAACAGCTCAAATAATATAGCGTCCAATGTTGAAGGGATAAAGATCATTGCATTTGATCCCATGTGTAATAGGAAATTGGGGAATGGAAGTAAACAATGCCCGGCCAAGAAACAGGTACCACCACTAAGGCTGAGTTGAAGGAAAGTAAAGTGATCCATGCCCAAAATAAGAGTAACATAATGCGTAGAAAAAACATGTACTCTTCAGACTTTGCTGATTTGTCCCCCTCAAACTCTTCTACACCTTCCACACTTGATGCAGAGTTTTCACGCACTATCCTGTTGTCATTCCCAACTGCTGGAAGAGCTAACCTGTTCTGGTTCAGCTTTTGGGCAACACCACGATGAATATCATGCAATCTTTCTTGTCTTCCATGCTCAGTAATCTCAGTGCCTTGTCCATTGTTAAGGGTCCATCCAACTATAGAGCAAAGAACAACCTTTGACAAACAATCGCACTGATGTGAACAATTTAGAAGTTTTTCTTGAGTGATAACAATGGCTCCACTTGGGATAGTGTTCTCCTGTAGTACACTAAGAACTCGCAGGTCCAGTGCTTCATCCTTTATGATAATAGACATTTGCTTGACAAGCATCCCCTTCAAGCTTCTTGGGCCTTCACCTTGGGCTTAAGCTTGATAATCACTGTAGGAGAAAGAAATCTACATCTACTGAAAAATGCTCAGTCAACCTTGAGCTTATTTGCATATTCCTACCTACCTACCCTATCTATTTCAAACTTCTTTCAGCTCAATCAACATGATATTTCCAATAAAGCCAATCAATTGTCCTTTCTAATATTGGAGGCTCTTGACTGCATTCAACGTCAAAATAACCATGATAGTGAGACGACAAAATCAACTTATAATGTATATGATCTTCATAATGCAAATGAAATTGAAATACTGATCTGCAAAACTTTTCCATGTATTCATTTATAGGGTCAAAGAGAACATGGTTATTTTGATAATCATCATAACATTCTATCTCTTCAGACAACTGATCCTCAGGCACACAAAATTCCTTTGATGTGCTATCTGACTGCCTTTCTACATGATTCCCATAGACAATGTAATTTTCTTCACTATTGTGATCATCCTTTGAAGTAAGCTGCTGCAAGGAATTACAAAATTGAACAACCTTTTCCTCTACCTGAGGGCTATAAAAGCTATTTTCTAGTACTTCTTCTTGATGTTTGCAATCAATTTCATACTCATAATGATCTGAAGCCTGACAAATCTACTGCATCTCTACATCAATCTCAGAGGATGTAATATGGTTTTCATAAGTAAACCCCTGCTGATCTTCATGCTGCATTTCATGAGATGTTATACTTTCTTCTTGGTGTTGAAATGCATTGTTATGAAGAGCCCTAAACTTTCTTCATCCATAAATTCATCATCATCATAACAATCCTCCAAGTAGTGAATAAGACTTAAAGAATGTCTACAACAATATTTGAGCAACAATAAGGAAGGATAACATTCTTTATACATCTCATAGAATTCATCATGAAAAATAGCAAGCGAATATATTGAACCATTTTCCAAACTTTTATACCAAGACCATGCTTTTCCTTCTAAAGTGGTCATAAACATCCTCATGAGACAATCCTCAGGAAACTGAGCCTTAAGATTGCGTACATGCATATGAAACCTAACCAAATGAAGAGCAACATTGTCTTTCTTTTCATCTTTGAATATCGAAAGATCCTCTAACCAATCAACCTTTGGCATAGGATTTGGAAAACTAGGGATATGAGACGATTCATAGGAGCATACCTGGCATTCATTCTTGCAGTGGAACTCATATTGAAACTTCATCAAGCTATTGATATTATAGAAGTGGAGTCACCTTCCAATTTGTTATTTGATGTGTGGAGTCACCAAGGTAGTTTTGCAACCTCAAAATGATGTCTGAGCTCCTGCTACCTTCAGAAGTTCAGCCTCTTAATTTCAGGAATGAATAGACTTCAGGCTCCTGGCAGATGCACCAAAATGTTATCTCAAAATCTGACCCTGGAAGGCTGCAGACCAGGAATACCTCAAGTAACTATTTCAAACCTACTTTAGGCTGAGGCTTAGCCTCCTCAACCTGAGAGGGCTCTCTCAAAAGGGTTAATGATTTTGATTATAGTTAAGATGGCTAACTCTTGTGATACAAATGTAAAAATATGAATGGTGGAAACACATTTAGCAACTATCCATTGGGCTTATGGAGTCAACATCATTTTAGTATGCAATGGTATTAACCTTACGTAGAAGTCAGGGCATTCAACATTTAACAAATTCAGAACATACTAACTCAAATAGGACCACATACCCTACGAATGTATACAAGAAGTTAAAGCACCTTAAGTGAATTCTAAGTGATTACACATTCATACCACTGCAAATATTAGGAAAAGAACAATACCACATATTCTGAACATCAAATCCCTCATGAATCCTGACAAGCAAAGCCAAACTTGTATTACCAAAACAGAGTATTACATAAGCCAAATATCAGAGTTTTTTTTCATAAATTTTCCAACCCTTTATACATTTCTCTTTATCCTATTTATAGAGCTCTTCTACCTAACTAAGAATCCTCCTCAAGCATGAGGGGAACTCACATTTTCTTTATCATGACACCTATTAACCTTTAAAACTAACTAATAAATACAACTGACTGCTAACTAGCAGTTTAAGAGACCTAAGACAATTAGGATTCTAATTCTACATCATGCTGAGCATAGCATTTATTACAATCAAGATTTGTTCTCTACCAAGTGGTCTCTATGGTAGGTGTTTGTAGCTACCTGCTGGCCTTTAATGTCGTATCCCAAATATAACAGATTGCCACATCCTTAATATGTTGTCCACCGTTTTCATATGTGAAGGCAAAAGTTCTTGCAGGCTGTCTTGATCTTGTTGAAAGTTGATGGCTTCAGATGATTCCTTGTAGACATACCCTTCTCAAAATTCCTGCTTGTTTTTCAAAACCCATTGACTAATATTAAATTGTTTAGCTTTAGCAGTTTCGTAGCGCGCTACGAAACTGCTGAGCGTTAGTCCTCATCTTCAAAAGTTTCGTAATGCGCTACGAAACTGCTGTGTTATTCCAAAAGACACAGTTTCAACCAAAATTTTGCCATTTTGAGCCTTTTGCTATCTTGAAATGTTTCTTTTCATGTGCCTTGAAGCTTTTCAAACTGAATATATATATGGACCCCCTTCTTCAAGGTATGTACGCAATATGCAACCTTGGCATTTATGAAAAAATCTTCAAGTATCAAGGAAGAAGAGATGTATGCCAATTATTGGCAATGAAGACAACGTCCTCCTCATAAGGTCTACTAAAGTGTTCACTGTTTTGCTCTGATTTAAAGATTGTTTAGCTGTTGCCACATCTACACAAGGCAGAATGCGGTCAAGGACGATATCTTCTATTGAAGGTGCTTTAGTGTGAACATTTTTCCCATTCTTTCCATATGCCTCCACATAACATCAATTAGGAATATCTGTTGTGCCAACCATTAATGAGAGATTACACACGGGATTCCGGATAGCTGCAGCAACAAACCTATATGGTGCCTAGTCAATTAAATGGGTTGCAATAATGCCTTCAGTTATCTGAGATTTCCTCATAATACCATCTGGATCACATGTCACAAACCAACCAATCTGCTAAACAGGAACCATCCATTTCCAATATGCTCCCAAGAGTAATTATTTTTAGCTATCTCTGCAACCTTAGCCAACTGATCATGGGTAAAATTAGTGCTGCATTGGTTGCTTGGATTGATAATAACCATTGTCACTGTGTTGCTATCTGCAATTGTATGAAGTTGATCTAGATTGATCTCCCAACCCCTTTCTGAAACTAAATCATAATGCCTTGCTTCAATGCCTTTGTATGCCATTAATGCTTCATATGTTGGAAATCCTGGTCTTGGGAGGAGAATATTTGCGCCTTCACGAGCCAAAACTGAGAGAACCAAATTAATTTCTTGTAAACAGCCACAAATCAAATAAACATCATCCTTAGACAACTTAAAGGGCAACCCATAAGAAAGATAATCTGCAACCACAACATTGTTATCTCCTGATACATGCCTCCAGAAGTCGAATAGCTATGTATTAAAGAATGAAATGTATATGTATTAGGGTGATATCCCAAGGCTGTCATCTTCTTGTAAGCTTTCTGGGCATCATTCATTAGGTGTGCCTTGTAGAAGAAGTGGATGATTGAATTCCAATCATGTGTCCCAGCAGTAACTTGTTGGTTTTCATGGAATTCATCTAACAAACGGGCCACCAAAATTGGTTTACTTTCCTTTGCAACTTCATTGATTTGTGTTTGACAGCTATCACTAAAGGAAAAGACCTTTGCCTCTCTCTTCTCCTTGAAGAGGTCCAGAGCACCATACAGATTCTTATTTGCAAAATGTGACTCAATAAGAGCATCATAACAGCTCCCATCAAGCTGAATCCCTGCTTTCCTGACCTCCTTGAGCAGTGCAAAGAACTCTATCGTTCGTTGGGCTTTACAATAAGCTTTCAAGAGAGAAGAGTAAAACCCAATACCAACTGGAATCACAGTTGCATTCATCTCTTCAATAATACCATGTGCTGGTTCTCCATGACTGCTGACTTCAACAAGGGATTGTGCTTGTAACTTCCCAGCCTTGAAAGGCATCGGGGAACAAATGTGCTCCTTTCCATCTTCCATCGATGTAGCATAGCCTTGTGAACCCTTAGAAATGGTGGACAACACTGACTTGGCTACAACTAGTGAGTTCCAAACTGCTTTCGCGCGTTTTAGCATATCTAATATAAGCTTTCTTTAGTTTTTTCAATTCTTTTCTCCTGCCATTGCTCTCATAAATTTCGTCCATTAGAGCAGTTGAATTAGCATCAACCTTCACCCTCACTCTAGTCATAAGCTCAATAACTGAGACCAACCTAGTAATATTCTAGTAAATACTATAAATTGGATTCAAATTTTGATGAGCAATCCGTATTAATCAGAAGAGAAACTACTTTCTTCAGAGTCACTAGAAAAATCAGAAGCCCCATCTGTTGAATCTAGCACCACTCCCTCAACCTGTGCATTATCCTTGCTTTTTGACTGAACTGATATGTCTTCCCCATAGTTATGCAACCTCATTCATAAACCACTGGTGAAATCTTTTTATACAATACCATAGCAAACCCAAGGTAAGGCATCCTGGCCATGCAAATCGGTATACTGCAGAGTTGATGATAAGAGAACAACCAAAAAGAGGAAACAGGCCCCGAGCAAACACGTAAGGAATGTAGAGGGCTGTCAAAAGCTTAGTAAGGATAGGTGTCACAATTTCTTGAAGCACCCACAGACCATGCAAACGAGAAAATCCATCTGCTCTGACTTGGTCAAATTTGATATGCCATCTGTCAACGGTGCCATCTGACCTAGCATTACTAGTCTTGTCCAGATCTTGAGAAATATGATTCCCAACGCCCAATCTTGATAAAGAAGGAACACCGGACTTTCATTGATGGGTACACGCAAAGGCACTATCACCAATAACTCAAATAATAGTCCAATAAGAACAGGGATAACAAAGATCCACAAAGACAACAGAATGAAGCCTTAGACCACAATCATGGACCACATTAAAACTTGGTTAACAAGATATTTCAAGTTATGTGACTTTAGATAATCAACAACATATCCAATTCCAGCTACAACAGCTCAAATAATATAGCGTCCAATGTTGAAGGGATAAAGATCATTGCATTTGATCCCATGTGTAATAGGAAATCAGGGAATGGAAGTAAACAATGCCCGACCAAGAAACAGGTACCACCACTAAGGCTGAGTTGAAGGAAAGTAAAGTGATCCATGCCCAAAATAACAGTAACATAATGCGTAGAAAAAACATGTACTCTTCAGACTTTGCTGAGTTGTCCCCCTCAAACTCTTCTGCACCTTCCACACTTGATGCAGAGTTTTCACGCACTATCCTGTTGTCATTCCCAACTGCTGGAAGAGCTAACCTGTTCTGGTTCAGCTTTTGGGCAACACCACGATGAATATCATGCAATCTTTCTTGTCTTCCATGCTCAGTAATCTCAGTGCCTTGTCCATTGTTAAGGGTCCATCCAACTATAGAGCAAAGAACAACCTTTGACAAACAATCGCACTGATGTGAACAATTTAGAAGTTTTTCTTGAGTGATAACAAGACCAAGGGGAGTCTGTGGAACAGTAGTGGACTGAGAGCAGAATTTGTTTATGCAACCAATAAAATTGGTATTTTATATGTAATTGTATATGCCTTTGTTTTCAGTTTCAAAATTGTATGAAATAGTATAACAGTGGAAAGAGTAGGTTGGAGCCTACATTCAGAAGAGGTCAGTACCTCTTGGAAAGTTGGTGCTTTCTAACCTAAAGGGGTCAGTGCCTCCTATGAGTGGGTGCTCACAAACAAACTGATGTAATTAAGTAGGTTCTTAAATTACATCATAAACAAACAACAAATTGGTGGTTTTTTCCCTCTCGGTTTCCACATGAAAACATCGGTGTCAAAATGTGAATGTTTCTTATGTGATTGGTTGTATGAACTACGAATTCTTAAACTTTATGCTCACTTTCTTTATGAATAAATTATCTCATAAGTAACATAAAATAAAATGGACTAAAAGTATATTCAAGAAAATAATTAAGAATCTCACTATTACTAATTCACCCCCTCCCCCCTCTTAGTAATTCCTTATTCCAACATGGGGTTCATATGGATATGCCTTATTGACACACTCCTAGATACCCCAGACCTCTTGATTACTTGTCCGCTTTGTGGAGTATCCATATGAGGAGATATATGAGGCTCCACAATGGTGTGCACCACTACCCCAGATTTCAAACACCAAAAATCGCATATGAATTCAATGGGAAATATGAACCCCAATCCCGTTCCTAGATTTTATGATTTGCATCATTACTCCACCACTAGATGTAGTTGGTATTGGATGCTTCATCCTCTTATGGGAAATCTAGCATCATTCAAGTAGTGGTGACTCTTGGTTGCAACACTTAAAAATTGTTCGTGACTATACATTCTCGTTTATGGAGTGTTGGGTGGATTTTCTCCTCTCATGTATCTTCACTTTATTCTCTATGTCTCTTCTTTGACATGTTGTGTTTTTCTCCATTAGCCTTCAATCCATGTTTCCATAATCCTAATGGAATATTCTTGGATTTTTGTTTTCCTAGGTAGTTGGCACCAAACTCATGTTTCTTCTATCTTTGTAGATGTAATAGAATCTACAAAATCATTGCATTTACTTATGCTTTCCTATATTGAGATCTAACAATCCTCTCATTATCTTCCTTACAATTTTCCAACTTATCTATTAAGGTCCTAAGTGTGTCCATCCAATTAAGAGAGTCTTCATCTTTACTCTTCTTGACAATTTTTTTGTTAATTTGGCAGCTCAAGGACAAATCCCTCCCTCGGACAACCTTCCTCATTGAGAATTACCCCTCCTAGTCTTTGGAAGAATTTAATTTGGTTAATGAAAAATGTATTTTTAATATGAAAACCCACTTGTGGACAAAAGTACATGTTGTATTTAAGAGAAATTGGACACCATTGCAAGAATTTAAATACAATTCAAGTTAGACTCATTTGGATGCCATCATTAGTATCAAGCATCTTATTTTTCTCTCTTCTTTGGTTTGGATCACATAGGTTTGAAGTTGGTTCATGAAAATTGGTTCATATAGGTCCAAAATTATAGGGTCCAGGCTCACACTTGTGAAAAGGAAAATTTGATTTTGGGTTGCAAGGTTGGAATGGGGAAATCTCAATTGTAGATGCACACATGAAAAGGTTCTCCTTGTGGCTCGAGAGCTACAACCGCACTAATGGTTACTAGCTCAGTGTGTTTGGGACCTAGGTTTTTGTTGACATTTGATTGGATACTTTGATTGTTGACCACAGTCTTGGAACTTTGATTTTGATTAGTATTGTTTTTGGGCTCATCTCGGAGATATCGTTTGGTTGGTTTTCCTAGATAGTCTTGCGATTGGTGAATTGGATCATTATAATCTCTCTTTACTAAAATTTTTATGACAATCTAATAAGAAGAAGAATTTGAAAGGGTTTTCCCCCTTGTGTTGTTTTTCCATGGTCCTTGACCAAATCATTATGTCTCTTGTTATTTCTCTTAATTTTCTATTGTCTATTGCATTTCTTGTTCTATCTACAATTTCTCTTGATAATTGGAAGAATTGAAATTGTTTTGAAATATTGGTAATTGAAGCAAATATTTGGGCTAAAGTAATTGTAGCAACATAGAACAATGAAAAATTAATAGTCTTCTTCTTGTTAATGATGGTTTCTATTAATGTTGTACTACATCATCCTATTTCTCATTCCTTGGTTTCCTTGTTGCACCTAGATGTCATCTTATGTGTTGTTACACACACATGATTTTTAGTTAAATCAAATACAAATAAACACTTTCATTCATCACCTTGGTATGTTTGAAACAAACATGTTAATGCAAAAGTAGCCGAAACATCAAATCTCAAGTTAGTATGCCAGTTAAAAAAACAAAATAGCATATCAACAAATTATTATGCCTACAATAATATCAGTGGTAATTCTAAAATCAACACACACATATAGAAATTAACCATTATATTAAATACCACTCTGTAATTTTAATAGAGCTTTTAGCCTCTTTTATTTAAGGCACGTTTAGTTCAAGTGTTGAGCCTAGGCACTCTAATACCACATTGTAACACTCCATTGGACCCCCCTTAAGCTATCTTAGGATTTGGGAGGTGTTACACTTTATTTAATCTGACCTCCAAATTATGTTATGAAGATGGGTTTACCAAAAATCGTATTTTTCCAACTTCATCGAAACTCAATGTTAATACCATCATCACATTTAGATCATTGAAAACTTTGTAGTAATATAAATTTTATCTCAGTTTGACTCTCAGATTGAGATTTATTCCCATTCAAAGTTTATCCAATTATATCATGCCACATCATTGAGGTACAACTACATGACATCCATGTGTAACCCACATGGATTTTCCATGTCATCTCTAGTAGTCCCACCTTTCTCATGGCACTTACATAGCATCCATGTAGACTTTTCATTAACCTATTGACACTTGACATGTATGCTTAGGGACAAAGGTTGCATCAAGGCTGACCATGTCATGTTTTATGATTACTCTTCATTATATCGAGTTCAAAGGGAAATATCGGGTGCACAAAGATATGCCTTATTGAAATACCCCCAAATCCCATGAATCTCTAGATTTTCTTGCCTTCTTAGTGGAGTATCTATCTTAGCATACAACTGAAGTTCAATAAGGTTTTCCATTTCTATCCAATATCCAAAACACCCTAGGCCATATGCAAATTCAATGGGAAATATGAACCTAGTCCCATTCTTGACTTTTCTTATGTGCACCATGCCTCCACCACCAGATGTCTTGGAGACAAGATGCTTCATTCTGACTAGCTAGATGCCTAAACCACTGTTTCCATTCACTAGTCTTATAGATGTCCACCCCCTCCACATATCTGAATGCAACTAATGTTTGGGAGTTGAAAAGGATATCTGGATTGAATACAAGATTCATTAAGGGACCATCTCCTCACAAATAAATGTGTATCTTTCTACCAAAACTTACAGGAAATGCGATTTCAAAGGATATATGAGAATTTCCTTAAGACAAGGAATTTCTTGAAACACCAATTTCTAGGAATCAAAACCCGCATCTAAGCATTGAAATCCTAAGGCATTATATCATGACCATAACATAATTAATGACTAATAAACTTGCCTTATATCAAATTATGAGAAAAGGTAAGAAATGGCCCCAACAACTAAATTTCACAAGAGGATCACATATCAAGTTTTACTTGTGAAGATCAAGACATTGCAACATTATATAGGTGTACATAACAACAAACTTCTCTCATTTTTATTCAAATACGTAACTATTAGGTATATCTAAATGTTCATGCCAATCACATAATTACCTCCTTATTATGTGAGGAAATCTACATCCTTAAACATGGCAGTGAGCTATGAGATTCATGAGCATATTAAATATTAAATGGGATCACATGCTATAACAATTTAACTAAGGGACTTCAAGCAAACATGCATATTCCTAGAAATGACTATATATTTCATGAGGATAAAAACAAACAAATAGATCCATATGTTCAACATAACCATAAAGCAATACAAGGAAACTCCTTTACCATGATCATATAATAATCTCAACAAGTTCCATGGGTGATGCTAAGATATAAATGCACAAGTCACATATCATACAATTTCATCGTCTATAGTTAAAATGGATGTAAGTAATTATACTTATTTTTTTAACTTCAAATATCTGGTAACTGAAGGAGGGACTTCAACTCTCCACCCAACCGTAAGTCAGCTACACTGCAATTTTTCTTGTACTTGACTACCCTTGAGCCAGATTCATATTTTTATGAGTTATTTTCACAAGGGTATTTCACAACAATATTTATTTAATCACATTAGAGATGGATTCTCTTATCCAAGTGGTTTATCAATTTCTCTCTTTTAATGAGCACCATAGTAACTTTCTACCTCTCGAAAATCAATCACAATGATTCATCGAAGGCTCAACTAAGGCATTGCTTAGTTCTAGGAGATTAAATACACTATATAGATGGTTTATGAGCTACTTTTTCAAGGAAACCATTGTAGGAGTCGATCACCCACTGTCTAGGTGGTTTATCAACTTACGTAAGAAACACTAAGTGGTTTATTGACTTCCTCAACTCACACATAGTGTTTGATCATCTCCTTCTAGAAAGAACCACAATGAACTAACTCACCTTCCTAATGATTTATCATCCTTCCAACAAGAACCCAAGTGATTTATGATCCCACTCAACAAGCACTAAGTAGTTTATCATCTTACCTAACAAGCACTTAGTGGTTTATCACCTTACTCAACAATCACTAACTAATTCAAATCTCCACTAAGCCTACATTTGCTAAGACTACTTTGTTGTCTGAGTTGTGTCCTAGATTTCGCTATTATTTTCCTTGCATTGTGTTCTCTCACTTTTTCCTTCTCGTGTTTTACTTTCTCATTATTTTTTATCTATACATTCATCCTCTCTCTCCATTATGTCCCATGAGGAAGGGGACTGAATTGGAATCTTACTCTACTCAAGCAACCAATACTAAATCTTCACTAGTTGTTTTTGTAGAAAATTAAATTCATTGGGTGAAAAGTAAATGGAAGTAAATGAGGTGGGTGTGGATTTCTTTAAACACTTCCCAAGCAACCTCTCCTCATCAAATACCTGAATATGTGGCCTCTCCATCTCAACCATAAAATTAATTTTTACATAAATTGCAGAAACAAACTCATATAATGAAAGTTACATGGGGTGAAACAAAAATAGGTGTTATAATAACACATAAGTATGGATATATATAATTTCCATAAGATCCCATTAAATAAAAATAATCATGATCAAGTTGAGTGTGATCAAGTTTGAAGAAATTTAGGCTTCAAGATGAGCATTCTTGGAATTTTTTTCTAATGTTCATGTGACTAAAGATTGATATAGGATGAAACATATATAATGATGGAACATACATGGGGGTTCTATTGGCACATGTAAATATATTGGTGGTGAGGGTTTTTTCACAATTTTTGAACACTTCTTCTGCAAAAAGATGTTGGATGAACTACATCTTCATCAGTAATGTGAAGAGAAAGATCACAAATGCACACCAAGCATAAAGTTGGGCTTAAGTGCACTACAAATTGAAGTTGTTGTCCTATTATGGGGGAGCAATGAAGAATGATAAAACATACATGACTTGTGATATCATTAGATAGTAGGAAAATTTGGAGGATAGATTTGTAGCCTTATAACTCTTGATCATTGCATCAATGATTTATGGGACTCATCCTATTGATCATGTAACAAATATGTTTCCCCATTCCACCATTGGTAGCATCATAAATTCTACAACATTAGATTCATATGCTCTACCATTGCATGGGTGTCATGTTCTTTGTGGCCACACTCTTTCCTTTGTTCCACAATAATTTCAACCTACTCATATTCTTAGAAGACTAAAAAAATTTACAAGTTTCTTAGAACAAGAGGAAATTTTAGGAAATAGGAACTGCATTGTCTTGAATCTTTATTATGGCATATCTTGTAGACGTTATATGATATTTTAAGACTTTTGTTTGAACTACTAATTTCATATTATAATTCTTTCACCATGATTTTGAAATGACAAGAGAGAAGGATCAAATGAAACTACCATCAAACCCTAAAAATTCTAATAAATGAAAATAATAACACTAGTAAGGAAGCACACACCTTAGAGAGAAAATGTGGCCAAATATGAGTTTGCTATAGCCAAACAATTGTGATAATAGACAAGGTAAGCCCAAATGAATTAGATGATTGCAACTGTACTAGAGAGAGATAATGCAAGATTGGTCAATGTAAAAATAAGATTATTTACAAATTAATTTCCCATGTGTATCTATACACTACTCAAGAATTAGGGCACCCCCCAAGGATATTTGTGCACCCACATTTTAGTAAACTAGGTTGAAATTAACCAAAAACTAATATTTCATTATAATAAAAAGATACATCAATTCCTAACCAAATTAATTAATGGCACAACATAAGCTGCTCTTGGAAAAATAGGAGGATCACACAATTATCAACAACCCCTCTTTGGTTGAATAGCGGGCACATAAAAAAATGTTGAAATACAAATATGAGTTTGTTTTTGGATGTTGAACTCAATTTAGTTGACTATGGCCATAATACAAAAGTGTGTTTTGGAAATCCAACTCAAATAAAATGGATATATGTTGAATGGTGGGAGTGGATTTATGAATTTGATATTGGATACAACTGAGAGTCGGTATATAGATGCCCGACTCAAACATATCTCACTCAAATACATATGAAAGAGTGTATGTATATCTAATATCAATATAAGTTGATATTTACCAAAAACACTACTACACATAGAAAATTTCTTCATAAGTGTGCTCTATGCACAATTGCAAAGTTACTTTATGGTGTATCATGAGAACCCACTTACTTATATAGGTGAACACCATGTATGACTATGGAATATATAGTTTCATCTTCGTGTCACAAAAAAAAGCTAAAAATACACTCGCTAAATTAAAAATTAACTAACTGATATGATATACACATGAGATGGACAATGTGAGATGGATTCTAGATGCACAACTTGAATATAGCTCACCCAAATACATATGATTAGTTTTATAAATGTCCATTACAAAATAGGGTTAGACCTATTCACAATAGTCCCCTTTAATCTAAACATTGGGGAGAAGTAATTAAACCAAAGTATCCCCCTTTAATGCTAAATTTAAGCCATATAGTGAAGATGTAGTCTAACTTGAATGTTAGACATGAACATAGTTCAACTATTTGATGAAAGAAACCTCTAATGGATGTATAAAATAAATATACATAGAAAGACATGTTAACCCACTAAATGTAAGAACAATGGCACACCTTATACTCAAAATTAACGTTATTGAATTTAGTACATATTATCACCTCCCAAACTTGCATTTCAAACATTATAATGGGCTCTAAGAGAGCACAACTCTATGAACACTTAGGAATATTTTCCAGTGTGACAACAAAAATATTCATTTCACTTTGGGTTAGGTCTTTTTTAGGCAAGGGGAGACCTAATATTTTTTTTTCTAGATGGTTTCTTTAGAATAAGATTGATGGTGGAATTTTTAAAGAGTAATTCCTATATAATTGGGTTATGGAGTTTTAAATAAAAAAATACCTAGAAGTAGTGATGAGAAGGATAAGGGGTGTTCACAATTAATATAACATGTTGAAACCATAAGAGAGAGAGGCATCCAATAGAACAACTAGAAAACACTAAATCATAGAATAAATGGAGAGAGTAATAACCTTCGAGAAAAGCACTCCCTAAAGAGAAACTATACTATAGCAAGTGTGCTAACGAGATAATATTGCAATAACAAAATAGTCCTTCAACAACCATGTTTTAGTTATTCAAAAGTGTGAGAGAAAGAAAGTATCCATTACAAAATATGAGTTATTTGAATCCACATGTGTGGATCACACCACTCTCAATAAATGGGGCCTTATTAGATTTTATGGTTGGCCTTATTTGCTACAATTTGTTATTTTCTAAAATTTGAATGTGGATATTATAGTTAATCTTTTCATAAAAATATTATATAAGTTAATAGTCAATTATATTTATGTAGTAGATGATCAATAATTTAATGATTATTGTTTAGTATTTTATTTAACTAGTGTGAAAAACACAGACACACACATATATAAACTAAATTTCTAGCTATATATATTGTCATTTCTTCTGGTTTAAAATGGTTTCAAATGTACTTTTGAATGCATAAATGGATTCAACACCCTAAAAAAAATTTGAAGCACTGAGGCTTTGAACATTAAAGAAT
>APFE031708095.1:19414-38820 GCA_000404065.3 Pinus taeda | reverse complement strand
GCCATGCTCTGTAGATTATTTGGGAAGCCAGATATCAATAAGTTTTCTTCTGAATGGTTATCGTTAATAGATGCTGCCACAAATGCCATAATTATAGATTGGGCCAAGATCTTTTCTAATAACCTAGTCAAGGTTATTCTCAATTACCGGTCTAAAAGATCCATGTCTCAAAGGATCTATCCTCCTTTTTACCTATCCACATATGTTATGGATTCAATTTGTTATGTTTCTAAATTTCCTGTTATGGGTTGGGAATGGACAACTCAGGACCCATTACCCATCCATGTTTATCATAAGATATTATGGGACTCCCAGTTCATTCCCCATTTCTACCAAATTTGTCACGGGCTTGTCCTACACTTGTATAGAATGTTATATAATAAAGACCCCCTGAGGTGCTCACCTGAGGCACAGATAGATATCATCCCCATCGCAAGATGGTTCGGGGAGGAATTATTCACCTATGTTAGAGTATTTGGAAGCACTGTCCCCCCCCATGTTTTACCTTTGTATATTCCCGATAAACTTCTGGCTCGAGAAATTGCATATCAAACCTGTTCAGAAGGTGGCCTAACAAAGGATTTAAAGGACAAGAATAAGGCCATATGGCTGCAATTTCCTATGGTTTGTGGGGCCTTTTCGTTGTTCGATGTAGTTCATGCATTTACAGAAATTCAAAATATAACATGTCTGCAGTTATTTAAAATCCCGGCAAGACCATTTGACCTAAATGAAATTGCTCAGCATTTCATAGCTACAGTCAAGGTGAAAGTATTCTTTGGAAAAAAGGATTTGTTTGATGACTTATTCCAAAATAAAGGCTCGCTTCAAGAAATTTTCCGGGAAGCCCAATCACAATTATCTCCAGAAGACTTTCAAAATTTCAAGGTATACAGGGAAAAAAGATTGGCCACTATTCCTTTAGAAAAGATACGATTACCTGCTAGAGAGCCAAATCCAAGCATTAGCCTCAGTGGAAATTCAAGCAGTTCTAGATCTAAATCTAAGTCTGCGCAAGAAGTATCTGGACATTCTAAAAGATCTGGGAACGACCAATAAGAGTGAAGAGGCAGCTAAAGACACGACTCAGTCAATGGAAATTCTGCAACAGCAAGTTATTACCTGCTCACAAAAAGATCCTCCCTCTCTCATTACCAAACCGCCACCTGTCATAACCAAGCTAGATAAGGAATGGGAAACCTTCAATGAATTGATCAATCTTGAAGGGAAGATCCCAAAACACCTACGAGCAATACCCAGATTGCAGGAGGAGTAATCCCAATCATAGTCAGCAATATCTCAGAAAAGGAACATGCTCCTATCACTCCATCTTCAGAGCTTGTACTTAATATAGAAGAAATTCCTCCTATGGACATCTTTTATAGTCCTCAACATAAGGTAGTAGTAAGGAGACAGAGAAAGAAAAGAAAGTTGGAAAATACACTGCATCAAAACGCTGAGCAACTGGATGTCTTATGGAAAGACCCCAACAGTAATCCAACTGAAAATCTCACTAAACTATCGCAGATCGCAGGAGCATATGCTTTTGCGACTATTGACAAAGATCAAAAGTACAAAAATTGTTAAAAGAACAAGAAGATCAAATACAGTTACTGCAAAAACAATTGCAACAGGCCAATGCTAATAATGAGGCACACAAACAACTTGAAAAATTACAGGAAGATTTCCAACAAATGAAAATAGGTTATCAAAGAAGTCTGGACGAGAAAGGAAAATAATTGCAAAGTTTACAAGAGATATAAAGATGAACCTAAGCTTACAGAGTTTATTTCAGAATCTATTGCATTGAAAGAACAACTACTGCAACAACAAGAAGTGTTGGGACAAAAGATATCACAATGGAGTTACTATTGCGAGATGAGTGATAAGATCACTAATCAAGTGGTCGAATTACAGAGTGACTATGATCTGGCTGACAAACAGGTGACTGATTATCTGACTTGGCAGGATGGAGATGAAGGAAAAGAGGCAGGCACACCCAGGATAAATGAGAATTATAAAGAGTTGCTCTTTAATAAGTGGGATGATCAAATCAAAGAAGCAGAAAAAGCGGTAGGAATAGCAGCTACGATAGCAGGTATTCTCATTGACTGTATTAATGAAAATTTGCACAGAGCAAACTTAATCGCTGAAACTACTCCGGGATATTTACCAAACAAACCAAAATTAGAGGAGGATTGGAAGCAGAAAGCAGAAGAAAAGGAAAAAGGAGTCCAAGCACTAAAAAGATTAAATTGGGAATGTTATTGGACATATTTGGTAAAACCGCAAAGTCAGTGGATGACCGTGAAATGTATCATAAATGCAGCTGAAAAGGTGGTGCTAACACTCGTCCATTCCGTTTTCTCAGTCCAGCTCAAAGCAGAAGTTAATCGACCGACTCTCCTTGAACAAATGTTGAATACATGCAGCTTTAAAGACCAGATACAGAAATAGTTTGCTTTTAATCTTATTTTTGCTTATTAGATTAGAAAAAGGGCGGTCATTTGAAAACCGCATCCTGATTTTTTGTAAAGAAACTATTATTAGATTTAGTTAGTAGTATTTAAACCCTTCTCATGCATTTAAAGAAGGGTCCAAGAATTTGTCAAAAACTTATCCTCAAAACATGCACTTCTGCACCTTAGAGGAGGTTTTGATGAATGAAAGGATCAAGATTTATTAATGTTTGCATTTGATATCTGCTACTGATGTTGCACTTCTGTACTCTTAGTAGATATTAGAACAAGGAGAGATAAATCATTGTTGCTTGAAGCTTATGAGTAGGACCAGTCATAAATGGTACTTTTATCTCTTGACTATTTCTTCTTATATTCTTAAAGCAATATACAGTTTTTAGTTGCTTATATTCTATTACATGAATGTTTGTGTTACCATTTGGCACTTTTGCATGGTGGAGCCATTTATTTATGTTTAATGTGTGAATAACTTATTATGCGATATGCTGTTCACAACTGTTTTGCCTAACTTTTTATGCAAAGTGGTTCATCTTAATTGATTTACATTCTTATAATCGTTGAATGATCTTTATTACCAGTTATTATATGAAATCTCTTTAGATCACATAATAGAAGAATCACATCCCGGGTTAGCATAGATTAGATGTGCTGTTTTCATTAGATTACAATAGCATAGAGTTAGATTAAAGTAGTTTAGATAAGAACTTTTAGATCTGCAACATCTGATCCTGCACATACACACACACACCCTTAGATTGGGAAACTGGTCCCATTATCCCCAGTTTGACCCACTATACCAAACGGATAAGGAGCTGTCAACCAAGGTCCAGACCGAGCGGTTATCCCCCTTGTTGTCGACCCGATTTTCGGGGCTTCAACATATTTGGCGCTAGAAGGAGGGCCTGGACATGTTGTCTGTTGGAGTTGTGGGCAATTGTGATATTTGAATTAGGATGGATTCTCTCAAACCTCCCATTTGGAGTTGTATCCACGTTTCTGCCTCTTCCAACACCCCACCTGAAGTGGTAAGAATCTTGTCTCAGGTAAAATTCAATGGTAAGAGTAATTCTTCTACTTTTAATCATGCCCTTCAATTTATTCAAAATGTTGTAAGTTCAAATGTCCAAGGAATTGATGAAGGCATTTTATGCAGAATTTTTACTCTCACATTCACAGCAGAAGCAAGAAATTGGTGTATAACCCTCCCAGTGGTCTCAATTCACAGCTGGGACCAATTTGTCAAGGATTTCATTTGTAAATTTGATTGTTATGATTATGATCAAGTATATGATGAAATTGAACATCTACGAAAAGAAGATGAATCTGTTAGGTATTTTAATATACGATTTCATCTTAATTGTCTAAAATATGATATTGAGAACGAGCTCATAAATGAAGAATCTTCAGATTGTGTTGAACATAACTATTCCCTGCCTCCTATGCCCGATCAAGCAGAAATTAGTCGAAGTCTTGTTCCATTTTCTTTTAATATGAATGAAAATTCCAATTTGAATATGCGAATCACTCATGATGAAGAAACTTCCCAAAGATTAGGAGACATGCCTGCTCTAATACAAGAGGACACAAGCGAGAATGTTGAAAGAAAGCCTGCCTTGGAACCAGAAAGCAACTTGGAAACAAGGTTAGATAATATCATCGCAAGTCGACAAATGCAGATGTCAAGGTTAGAACAGCAAACTCATTCTCTTTCAGAAAATACGAACACACAAAGGTATGATATAAAGCCTAATGTCCACGATGAATGTGATGAACAAGAAAATTTTCACGATGATATTTTCAAATGCATTGTTTCAAAATCACATTTTTCTCTTTATCCTGATGTTTTTAGTGATGATAATTTTCTTCCCCTCAGTATTAATGATATCCCAAAAAGTACATAGGATTACCCAAATGAACCACCATTAGGATTTCAAGATAAAAAGACAGCTATAGAAACCCCTTTGGCGATTTACAAACATGAACGACTTGACCTTCCCTTTTTTATACTGGATAAAAAAAGATAAATCTAGGGAATCCTGCGAGGTCATTTATGATAGTTACTTATCCAATGATAATGTTGATTTATCTCAAGTAACTCAACAGAGCCCAGATAATGAGAGATATTCTAATTCAAGAATTATACCAGCCAATCCTCATTTCAAAGTAATGGATCATTTGCATGATTTTGCTATCCAAGACAATATCCCGATCTATGATTCGTATCATGAGCAAACCACCATTACTGTTCCCAATCATAATTCGTTTTCTGACTCACAAGATGAAATTCGAAATTACTCAGATCCCATAATTCTGGCTAATTCCTATGAAAGAGAAGATGAAATTTCAAATCAATCCTAGTTGTGTTAACATTAGTTGTATAGATAATCATTACATTCTTTCTCGCCTGCTTTCATTTTGTATAAAATCGGATTGTGTTTTAAATTTTCAAAATTTTGATAGATTGCTATGGTATATTGAACACCTTATCAAAGAACATTCGAGAGATGCGTTACCATTTTGGAAAACTGAATTGTGTTATGAAAGTATAGAACTTTTTCAATTCCAAGATCAATCAATATCAGCCTTCCTTAAAAAACTTCTATGTCATCCAAAACATCATCAACGAGAGAAAGTACTTTTGGAAACTTGCCAGCAATTCACGATAATTGATAATTCTCAGTTGGGAAAATTCCATCTATCATTCATTATTTTTTTTAGCGATTTATATGTGGAAACTTTCCTTTTATGAGAAATTGCCAAAATCTTGACTTTAACGCATAATAGATTTCAGGCCATTGAAATTAAAAGCTCATATTCACAAACTAGCCTGACATCTTTCCTATTGAACGATCACCAATCCATAACAGAAATTCATCCTGATTTTTATGATCCAATAGGTATCCAATTGGAAAGAAGATTTCATAAAGAAGAAATTTAAGGTAGAATTTCGACTGAAGTTACACGTTCTGATTCCACATTCAATGTTGACGGTCTAAGAAAATTTTTAGTCTTAACGCTGATGTTTAAAAGGTACATACGTGTAGGAATAAAAATGAAAAGATGGTTTCACTGGAAATATCATTTTACCTAGTCAATTTTTCTGTATATAGTTAAAATAGGAGTAGAAGTAATTTAGCTAGGTTATTAGGTGGATAATTTAATTTTTTCAAAGTTGATAGGCAAAATAAAAGAAGAAATTATCCCTATTATGTACATAATCCAAGGGAATAGTTACCTCTCATTTCTTTAAATATTTTTTCCCCCTAATAAAGTCTGTTTTGGTTAACCACATTTGACATTTACTAAAGACACCATTCTTCTTTCAGATTTTGAACTTTTGCTTGTATTAATAGCAAATCTTTTAGAAACTTGATCTTTATTATTATTGGATGCAGTTAAAAAACTTTAACCCAGATACGATACTAGTTTCAACTTCAAAAAATTTGATGAAAGCAATCTTTAGTAAAGAAATTGTTTTATATCATCACAATGAAAGGTATCAATAACGAAATGAAGATTCTCTGTAGAATAGTTGTTTCCAAAAGAAAACTCTAATATTGTTGTCCAGAAATTTCTTAAGGAAAAAGATGACTTCCTCCCTGCTAGAGAAAAATGCAACATTCAGGGGAACAATCCATGAATACACTTTATCTTAAAGAATAAGAGGTCTCATCACGATCCGGCTTATCATGATCACAGATATTATAACTTGCTGACTTTGCCAATACTGCCCACCAAAACAGGGCAATGACTCAAGATTATTGGAATCAAGAGACAAGGGGTCTCATCATGAGCCAACTTGTTCAGCAAAAGTGTAAATCAAGTGAATGACTGTGTCATTATTTGGCTACCAAACCAAGAAATTGTTCTTTGAGAATAAGAAAGAAAATCAAAGCAATAAGTGTCAAATGTGGGTTTTTTCTTTGAAAGTTGTAGATCGCCTTAAGCAGGATAAAGGATCATTGCTGGGTAACAGGTAACACTGTCGAGGCTATGGACGCCTGCTGGCAGTAGAGGATCTACCTACGACAAATGAGCATATTTAAAACTGGTTCACAGGGAAAACTTTATTTTATCTTTACAAAACCAAGTAATGGCTGATGTAAATATAAGAACAAGCTGAGGAAGAAAATAATTAAAAAACAAAGAAGTTGCAACAAAATATCGTTGACAGTTTAGAGCATAATGTGCTTTATCTTTCAATAATAAAGATTAAAATTTCTAAAAAACTTTCTGTTTTGGAAGTTCAAAATGTTCAAAAGAAAAGCAGAGATAACTGGTTCTTCCAAGTGAATCGCCAATTGTTGTGGCCAGAAACAACCCCCCCCTTTCTTCATTTAAGTGTCATCTAGAATACTAAATGAATAGGGACCCTTAGTTAAATTTTTGGAAAAGCAAGAGTTTCCTTTATTTAAAATAAGGTTACCACCGTAAGCTTAGGAAAATATTTTGAATACTTTAAAAAACCTAAGTTTATAATAAGAAAAAGGTATTTAAAAATAAACAAGACACATCGTAAAATGATATTAAAGTACTATCGTTTGGCTATCGCATCGCAATAGAAAAACTAATAATAAAAAACTTCAAGATTTACCGATTTGCGATAACTCCAATCACGATATCGCATATCGCAGGAAATAGGCTAACAAAATTTGGCAAATGCAAAACTTCTGCGATCTGCGATGATGCGATATCACGATAAAATGATGGTTGCGATATTAAGCCAAACCAGCTCTGCGATGTTATATTTGCAATAGCGCGATAGTGCGATAATGCGATGCCACGATCTGCGAAGTTACGAAGAAAATTACAAAATCACTCCATCGCGAATCTTTCGGTCACGCCATTCAAGAAAAGCCACTTACCATAATTTGACTCAAGATCATGCACTTTAAATGATAATAAAAGGATCAGTTGTCAGTTATTAATGAAATATGGACACGTGCTTTTCAAAGAATTATTTCACGTAAGGTAACATATTTGATGTATCTGCTGCATTTAAAACTCTCCCATCACCTTTATTGATCAGTCATTTCCATTTCACTTGTGAGCCGCAGGAACAGAGAACGGAGGACTATACAAGGAAATATGCAGGAAGAAATGGGAAAGAAAAATAAAACTCAGAGCTCCGAGATGAAAGGAATGGCACCTTTATATACAGACACAACTTGCAACAGAGACACATGGATATCAACATGGGAAGGCATGTACAAACTGCTCGAAGAAGAAAACCCCAGAATAATGAATGTTACCGCTGGCTCAGACTCATAGGGTTATTCCAAAGCATCCCTAGAAGATTTAGCATGCTCATTCCTACATAGGATAGCAACAAGGCCCAAAATTCTCCCATATACGGACATGATCAAGTGGATACTTGATAATGTAGAAATGAAAGACAAACAGTTCAAGATTCAAGGACAAGGGCTCATCAGATCATTCGCTGCACAAGATTTAAAGCTCATGTATCATCTTCCTGCGCTGCAAGCAACTTACAATACACAATTCATTGAAAAAAGACAAAAATGGTATGTACAACACTGGTTCGCTCACCTCCCCATATTGTTTTGTTGCGGCCATGCTCTATAGATTATTTGGGAGGCCAGATATCAATAAGTTTTCATTTGAATGGTTACCGTTAATATATGCTGCTACAAATGCCATAATTATAGATTGGGCCAAGATATTGTCTGATAACCTAGTCAAGGCTATTCTCAGTTACCGGTCTAAAAGATCCATGTCTCAAAGGATCTATCCTCCTTTTTACCTATCTGCATATGTTATGGATTCAATTTGTTATGTTTCTAAATTTCCTGTTATGGGTTGGGAATGGAAAACTCAGGACCCATTACCCATTCATGTTTATCATAAGATGTTATGGGACTCCTAGTTCATTCCCCATTTCTACCAAATTTGTCACGGGTTTGTCCTACCATTGTATAGAATGTTATATAATAAATACCCCCCGAGGTGCTCACCTGAGGCACAGATAGATATCATCCCCATCGCAAGATGGTTCGGGGATGAATTATTCACCTATGTTAGAGTATTTGGAAGCAATGTCCCCCCCCCATGTTTTACCTTTGTATATTCCCGATAAACTTCTGGCTCGAGAAATTGCATATCAAACCTGTTCAAAAGGCGGCCTAACAAAGGATTTAAAGGACAAGAATAAGGATGGCCACAATTTCATATGGTTTGTGGGGCCTTTTCGTTGTTCGATGTAGGTCATGCATTTACAGAAATTCAAAATATAACATGTCTGCAGTTATTTAAAATCCCGGCTAGACCATTTGACCTAAATGAAATTGCTCAGAATTTCACAACTACAGTTAAGGTGAAAGTATTCTTTGGAAAAAAATATTTGTTTGATGACTTATTCCAAAATAAAGGCTCACTTCAAGAAATTTTGCAGGAAGCCCAATCACAATTATCTCCAGAATACTTTCAAAATTTCAAGGTATACAGGGAAAAAAGATTGGCCACTATTCCTTTAGAAAAGCTACGATTACCTGCTAGAGAGCCAACTCCAAGCATTAACCTCAGTCGAAATTCAAGTAGTTCCAGATCTAAATCTAAGTCTACGCAAGAAGTATCTGGACATTCTAAAAGATCCGGGAACGACCAAAATAAGAGTGAAGAGGCAGCTAAAGGCACAACTCAGTCAATGGAAATTCCGCAACAGCAAGTTATTACCTGCTCGCAAAAAGATCCTCCCTCTCTCATTACCAAATTGCCACCTGTCATAACCGAGCTAGATAAGGAATGGGAAACCTTCAATGAAATGATCAATCTTGAAGGGCAGATCCCAAAAACACCTACGAGAAATACCTAGATTGCAGGGGGAGTAATCCCAATCATAGTTGTAAATATCTCAGAAAAAGAACATGCTCCTATCACTCCATCTTCATAGCTTGTACTTAATATAGAAGAAATTCCTCCTTTGGACATCTTTTATAGTCATCAACATAAGGCAGTAGTAAGGAGACAGAGAAAGAAAAGAAAGTTGGAAAATACACTGCATCAAAACGTTGAGCAACTGGACATCTTATGGAAAGACCCCAACAATAATCCAACTGAAAATCTCACTAAACTGTCGTAGATCACAGGAGCATATGCTTCTGCGACTATTGACAAAGCATCAGAAGTACATCAATTGTTAAAAGAACAAGAAGATCAAATACAGTTACTGCAACAACAATTGCAACAGGCCAATGCTAATAATGAGGCACACAAACAACTTGAAAAGTTGCAGGAAGATTTCCAGCAAATGCAAATAGGTTATCAAATAAGTTTGGACGAGAAAGGAAAACAATTGCAAAGTTTACAAGAGATGCATAAATATGAGCCTAAGCTTACAAAGTTTATTTCAGAATCTATTGCATTGAAAGAACAACTACTGCAACAACAAGAAGTGTTGGGACAAAAGATATCACAATGGAGTTACTATTGCAAGATGAGTGATAAGATCACTAATCAAGTGGTCGAATTATGGAGTGAATATGATCTGGCTGACAAACAGGTGACTGATTATCTGACTTGGTAGGATGGAGATGAAGGAAAAGAGGCAGGCGCACCCAGGATAAATGAGAATCATAAGAGTTGCTCTTTAATAAGTGGGATGATCAAATCAAAGAAGCAGAAAAAGCGGCAGGAATAGCAGCTACACCAGCAGGTATTCTCATTGACTGTATAAATGAAAATTTGCACAAAGAAAATTCAATCGCTAAAACTACTCCGGGATATTTACCAAACAAACCAAAATTAGAGGAGGATTGGAAGAAGAAAGCAAAAGAAAAGGAAAAAGGAGTCCAAGCACTAAAAATATTAAATTGGGAATGTTATTGGACATATTTGGTAAAATCGCATAGTCAGTGGATGACCGTGAAATGTATCATAAATGCAGCTGAAAAGGTGGTGCTAGCACTCGTCGATTCCATTTTCTCAGCCCAGCTCAAAGCAGAAGTTAACCGAACGACTCTCCTTGAACAAATGTTGAATACATGCAGCTTTAAAGACCAGATACATAAATAGTTTGCTTTTAATCTTATTTTTGCTTATTAGATTAGAAAAAGGGCAGTCATTTGAAAACCGCATCCTGATTTTTTGTAAAGAAACTATTATTAGATTTAGTTAGTAGTATTTAAACCCTTCTCATGCATTTAGAGAAGGGTCCAGGAATTTTTCAAAAACTTATCCTCAGAACATGCACTTCTGCACCTTAGAGGAGGTTTTGATGAATGAAAGGATCAAGATTTATTAATGTTTGCATTTGATATCTGCTACTGATGTTGCACTTCTGTACTCTTAGTAGATATTGGAACAAGGAGAGATAAATCATTGTTGCTTGAAGCTTATGAGTAGGACCAGTCATAAATGGTACTTTTATCTCTTGACTATTTCTTCTTATATTCATAAAGAAATATACAGTGTTTAGTTGCTAATATGTTATTACATGAATGTTTGTGTTACCATTTGGCACTTTTGTATGGTGGAGCCATTTATTTATGTTTAATGTGTGAATAACTTATTATGCGATATGTTGTTCACAACTGTTTTGCCTAACATTTTATGCAAAGTGGTTCATCTTAATTGATTTCCATTCTTATAATCGTTGAATGATCTTTATTACCAGTTATTATATGAAATCTCTTTAGATTGCATAATAGAATAATTACATCTCGGTTTAGCATAGATTAGGTGTGCTGTTTTCATTAGATTACAATAGCATATAGTTAGATTAAAGTAGTTTAGATAGGAACTTTTAGATCTGCAACATCTGATCATGCACATACACACACACACCCTTATATTGGGAAACTGGTCCCATTATCCCCAGTTGGACCCACTATACCAAACGGATAAGGATCTGTCAACCAAGGTCTGGACCGGGTGGTTATCCCCCTTGTTGTCGACCCGATTTTCGGGGCTTCAACAGATTGATACATAATCAAGTTGTCTCTTACCTTATCCCCATTTTCACTCAACTCCACTACCTTATTCATTCTTCTTATCAGAGCATTGGGCTCTTCTTTTGCCTCCTGAAGCATTGCAATCATAGGCTTCATAGGCTGAATTGGGAACAAAGATTGAGTTCCATACACTAACTCAAAAGGTGATTTGCATGTAGACCTTCTTGTAGTCACTCTAGCAACCCATAGAGTAAACTTTAACTTAGAATCCTAGTCTTTCTGGTTCTCTGTAATAGTTTTCTTAAGGATCTTCATCAAAGTTTTGTTAGTGGATTCAGCCAATCCATTTCCTTGTGGATGATAAGATATTGAATGGGATAAAATAACATTATCATTTTGACAAAAAGCAATAAAATTACTTGAATTGAAGACTTGAGCATTATCTGTTATGATTTTGACAGTGAATCCAAATCTGCTGAAAATATTCTCCTCTAAGAACTTCATCACCACCTGGTAATTTTCTCTTTTAGCAGGTATAGCTTCTACCCACTTGGTGAAATAATTAGTGGCTGTGAGAACCCACTTGTGTTGTCCACTTGAAGGTGGGTTAATATCTCCAATGAAGTCCAGTCCCCATTTTCTGAGTGGTTCTTCTATGAAGACTGGGATCAAAGGAAATGGATCTAACCTCTTCTTCTCAGCAAAAGGCTGACACTTCTGACAACTTCTGACAAAATTATATGTATCACCAAATAGAGTAGGCCAATAAAAGCCTACCTGGAGGATTTTATGTGTAGTAGACTTCCAACTATAATGTCCTCCACATAACTTCTCGTGATAATCCTTAATGGTCTCTGTAAATTCACCCTCTGTTAAACATAACATAACAGCAAAATTCCTATAGGATCCTTCCAATATAATCTTCCCTCAATGATCACATATGGAAATGATTTGATATTTAATGCTCTATACTTTGTTCTATCCAACGAATGAGGACAAGAGAGGAAACACAAATAATAGACTATGTGCTTGTACCATTCTGAACATAAAAATTTATACCTGATCTTCATACTTGAGTCTGATTTTTCTTCAACTTCTTCAATTATTTCTTCATTCATAGGTGTCAGCAAGTTGATTCCCAATTCCTGAAAGTTTGACTCTGTCAACATCTTCGGCAATCCTTGCCCTTTCACCAGCTTTGCGGGCTTTATGTCCAAGTCATACTCTTGGATATTGGCTATCCATTTTCCTCTTTTTCCTTCCACATCTCTCTAGACTAAGACATCCTTTACTGCAACATTTGGTACATAATCAATGATCTATGACTACAACACATAAGTCTTGAAGGCCTTTAGGGATTTTACTAAGGCATATACCTGTTTTTCAAGAATATTATACTTTAGTTCAACATCTCTAAGAATCTTGCTAAAGAAAGAAACTGGCTTCTCCTTTTCTTCATCATTTTTCTGCAACAATACAACATCTATTGAGTTAAGTGATGCAAATGAGTAAACTTGGAAAGGATTTTGATAATTAGGGCTAATTAGGATTGGTGCAGCTTGCAATGCTTCTTTAATCCTGGAGAATGACTCTCTGTCTTCCTTGGTCCAATGCACTTCATTCTCTTTCTTCAACATATCAGTAATTTATTTTACAATATATGCATCATTGGACACAAACCTCCTTAAAAGGTTTATCTTTACCAAAAAATTCTAAATATCCTTCTTACTCCTGGGTAGGGGTATTTTCTATCTATCTTCACTCCATCTCTAGAAACAATGTGGCCCAGCAATTTTCCCTCCAGAGCAAAAATGGACTTCTTAGGATTAAAGGAAATTCCAAATCTTCTACATTTCTCAAAAGTCTTTTTTAGATGGCCCAAATGCTCCTCATCGGACTTAGAGAAAACAGTGATGTCATCCAAGTATATCACTACAAACTTATCTCCCACAAAAGCAATGTCCATAGCCCTCTGAAATGCAACACCTGCATTCATTAACCCAAAAGGCATTCTAACATACATAAATGTTGCCCATGGAGTTGTGAATGTAGTCTTCTTATAATATTCTTTATTCACAACCACCTGGTTATACCTAGAAAACCCATCTAGCATTGACATCCTGAATGACCCTATTACCTTCTCCAGCACATGATCCATTTTAGGTAACATAAAGTTATCTTTCAAGGAAGCCCTGTTGATATTTCGAAAGTCTACACATAGCCTTATCTCTCCATTCTTCTTCATTACATGCACTAAATTGGTCACCCAGTTAGAGTACCTGAGTGGAACTATAATCTTGGCATCAAGCAACTTTTTGACTTCTTTCTCGATCAATTGTAAAAGCAAAGGGTTTATTTTCCTGAGCTTCTGATTGTATGGTTTAATCCCCTCTTTCAAGGGAATCTTGTGTTGAATAATACTTACATCATATGTTTTAATATCCTCATAGGACCAAGAAAAAACATCAACATAGTCCTTTAAAAGTTTAATATATCTCTCCTTATAATTAGGTGGAACTCCATGGAATAATTTGACCAACCTGGGTTTCTCCTGGGTTCCAATATTGTGATCTTGAATCTTCTTATCTTGTGGAATTTTCTGTGAACTAACAGCTACATCATTGGAGTTAAAAAGTCTTTCAAGAGAGACAAGTCCCCTTGGTAGAGTATTATCTTTTAATTGAATAAATTTTTGATTAACTATAGAATTTTTCAAACCACTTACTTCTGCACCTTCTTTTTCTTCATCTTCATCCTGATCAATCTCTGTGCCTTGAAAATGTTTGATCATAGTAAAAAATTCTTTAATCTACTGATCATCTTCAAAAATATGCCATTGTTTAATATTACCAGGAACAGAAGTCCTATGCCTCATCTCAACCTCATATCTCAGCTTTGGATTAATAGGAGGCCTAAAAGTACTAGCAGCCACAGCCAAAGAGTCTACCAATCGGTTTCCATCTCTTGGAATGAACTGAATATTGAAAGCTTCAAAAACGATCTCAACCAAATCCCACACTTCATTATTGTATGCCCTAAGCCTAGGGTGTTTTGTCTGACAATAGTTCTTTATTTGCTTTATAATTAGCTCTGAATCTCCAAAGACATAAATTGACTTGACTATCATTTGTTTTGTTGTTTGCAAAGCAACAATCAAGGACTCATATTCTTCCACATTGTTTATTTCTTCAAACTCTAATTTAAAAGAAAAAGGGAACATATTTCCTCTAGATGCAATCAGAAGAAAACCAACACATGTTCCTTTCTTATAATAGGCTCCATAAAAGAAGCACTTCCACACCCCTTCGGTTTGTAGCTCTATATTTACACTGGTTGAAGTAAGCTGCCTATGGTTATCTTCAGCCAGCTCTGCATTATCATGTAGCATGAAGCAAGCAAAGTCATCTTTCTCATGGCTATATACAAGTGAATTACTTGCTCCGCTTTTTGTAATTTTTTTTACAAATCTAGTTTCTCTATACAACCTCCTTTCTTCTCCACCAAAAATTGGTATACCAACATATGTAAAATATAGCTTCAAAACACCACCCAATTTGGCTCCCCATGACCTAGATAGCAACATTCCTAACCTAGCAGGGATATCTGGTACCACTACATCCATTACCAAGCTTCTAGCTGGGATTTGGGCTAGTGACACCACCATATCTTTAATGACCCCCAGACACTTGACTTTATTTGAATCAAAAGAATACAAGTCTTTGTAAGGTTTAGTAACTTGTAGGTTTAGCTGTTTCATCATTGATAATGGCATAAGATTATGTGAGGCTCCTGAATCAAACATAAAATTATGCAGGAAGAAATCATGAATCAATAGAGAAATGTAGAAAGGAGGGGTTGAAGAATCTATCTCCTCCACATGTGGACCAAAAACCACTACTAGTTTATCTTCTTGCAAGTTCACAGTATCATTTATATTTACATTCTCCTTTCGATTGATAAACTCAACAATCTCTCTTTGATAAAATAGTGCTTTGACTAACTCTTTGAGGGGCACTTGAATTCATATTTTCTATAATTCTTTATTTATACTAAACACATGACCCTGTTTAGTATTCCTTTAATTTTCATCTTCACCTCTCTTCATGACTGAAATCTCTTGTGGAATGGAAACAAGTTTTTCTAAAGGAATTTTTTCACCTTTGTCTTGAGAAGACTCACCTTGAAGCATTTAAGTCTTGCTACTTGTATTCTACTGCTTCTTTCCTTTATTCAATTGTTTTGCAGGCTGTGGTTCTTATGGAGTCACCTTCTGTAAGGGAGCTGCAACTTGCTGCTCACCTTCATCTTCTTGATTTCTAGACATTTTCCTTGATCTCAATTCATATTTCTTATGTATTTCCGCCTGCATAAAATCAGAAAACTGCTTCCAATACACATCAATTTCATTCTCATCATAAATGGCATATGTTTCAGCATATTCATATTCTTCTCCCTCAACACCCAGTTCATATTAATCTACTGCATACAATGTGGAAATCTGATCATCCTGGTCCCTGGAATGCTTTGGTATTTCATCATGATCTACTTCTATATACAGTGGTGCTTGAATATGATCTTAATATTTTCTCTCCTTCTGCAAAATTTGCAGAGGTGGTCTTCTTTATTGAAGATTAATATTTCCATTATGTTGTGCTTGCTTATGAGAATTCTTACTCTCCAACTCTAATTTAATCAATTTATTCAACAAAGTTTTAATTACATCAATCATATCCTCTAATGTTTGACTTTGAGAGGACTCTACTTTAGCCTTTCCCTTATCTTGGATAGTCTATGTCTCTTGTGTTTTACCTATAGCCACTATATTTGCTTCTATCTCTAATGCATCAGTTTGGATCTGATCAAGGGTTGCATATCTTCTCTCCCTCAATGGAAATCCAAAATTTGACTCAAAAGTCCCTGCAAAAGTTATTTTTGCACCAGCAGGAGGGGCTTAATATCCATTGGAAGACTATTGTACAATTTATTAAACCTTCTAATGAATTCAACAAGACTTTGATCAAACTTCTTCTTGATAGCTTTAAAATCTATGAGTGAATACCCATGGTCTCTTTTCTCTCCCCATCTCTGGGTGAATAGGTGCTCCATCTCTTCCCATGATGTAATAGAGTTATTAGGAAGCCCTTTAAACCATTTTCTTGCTTCTCCATCCAAGGCTTGGACAAAAAATATTAGAAAAATATCCAGGTGTTCAACATTTAGGTTTTCTTCGAAATTAAAAAATATTGATATATGATTCTCTGTTGTTTTTTCATCCTCCCCTTGGGATACTCAGTCTCTTTCAATTTTAGAGAGTCTGAAAGAAACGGAAAGAAGACTCTGAAGGTTCCTTTTCGTTGTGTAATCCCTTAAGTCCGAAAAAGAATAAAATAATACAAAAGGCATGAATTTTTTTATAGTTTTAACGAGCCGAACAAGACAAGTGCTCGATCTTTTTGTGTAATAATCCCTCAGGTCCAAAAATATTAAAATCTAGAGGAGGGATAACACTTATGATGCCTTTTAACGAGTCGGAGAGGCCAATTTCTTGGCAATCTTTTCATATTTTTCGAGGAACGAGTGATGGTTTTGGGTAGCAGCTGATTCCAGGTAAGATTTGGAATTTTCCAATCACGACAGTGTTACAAGGATGACTAGCATAATCACTCTTCGCAGATGTTCCTAGAAGGGGTAAACAATCATATCGGGGTGAATGATTGGCTAAAAACAGAGTGGAGGTGATGGCGAGAACACGACCAAGGCTCAAAAGCTGGCGATAAGGCATTCACAATTGTTATTTACCTATTCATTTTTTAATGAGCTTAAATGCGGGGAGAAACAGTTGCTCATGACTTATGTTTATTTTTTAACGAGCTTGAAATCTGCGCTAAACTGCTTGTGGAGAGTTTATTTTTTAACGAGCTTGAAATCTGCGACAACATTGCTCACCAGTCGTATGACAAGAAATGTCTCATTCAAGATGCCATTTTTTATGGAGCTTGCACCTTTTGAAGCTTTTCCCCGAAGCCTCTTTTATGCATGCTAGGAATGACCAACTATGCCTCTCTACTCAACTACTAATATCACCCCCAAGGCTAGGTAGGAAATTTTTTTCCTTTACTTTTCCGGTGCGCAGGTTGCCCCTGGAAAGGTGAATGGTTCTGGCCACTCACCCGACCTAGGCGGTTGAAGTCAGTGGAATCATAGAGCTAACATTAGCTAGTCATTTCTCGCTTGCTTACAAAAAGTTTGCATGCCCCCAAGTATAGCGAAGTAGAGTTTCCAGGTTACCCTTCAATTTGCAGACAAAACATTTATTTTATCGAGAAAGGCCTACATTCTAATGGAGGTATTTTATCTGGTCTAATTCCATTTTCCTATACGGAAGGGTATCAGGCTAGTCATATATCCTTCGCCGAAACCTACCCTATACCCAGAGTTTTTCTGCTGAAGCAGACCAGGGTGCATGCCCCCTGGGTTTCAGTCACATCTTCCCGAATAACTCGCGCTCATTAGGTGGATGGACTAGAGATCGATGAGACATTTCTTGCATGAAAATACCATTTAGGGATGGCATTTGACTATTTGTGATGTGTGATCCGGGGAATGACATTTGATCCATGAGCTTGACCATTCTACCTTCGTACGGAAAACACATTACTCTAAAGAGTGAGGAGATGATGGCTCCCATGCAATAAATATAGTCGCGTCCAAGGAGTAGATTATAATCTAAAGGTCCTTGAACTACCATAACGTTCATGTGAACAATTTTTCTTCTCAAAGTAATGGGCACATTTGGAAGGACCCCTAAAGGTCGACTGGTTCCCTTGTCGAACCCTGTTAGATTTCTCATTTCAGGCAAAAGTGATGGTGAACCAAGCGATTTCCAAGCAGTTGAGGAAAGGATACTCACAGAAGCCCCTTCATCAATGATGGTACCAACCATGACCATTCTATAATCTTTTACAATGATTTTGAATGGTACACTGGCTGGTAAACAGGGTCTTCCTAGTAGATTCTAGTCGAAGGAAACAACTAGGTTGCTTGGTGGTGGGACCGAATAGACGGCCGGATATGACTCTGATGAACTTCCTTCCTACGGTAGAGGAACAGGAGGATTGCCCCCAAGCTCATCGAAGTCGGTGTTGATGAAAAGAATTTGAACGGTGTCGTTCTCTTTTTATTTAGTGACGGTATCATTCGAAGATGAACACTCTGAAGGCAATACCGGGTCAACTGCTGTATCGACCCTTTGAATTTCGTCTGATATGGATTCCAAGGGTTCATTTTCAATGATAGGTGCTTCGGCTGACCACAAGGACGGGCCAACCGGATTTTCAACCGGTGGAGGTCTCGGCAAGAGTTTTCGATATCCAGGAGGAAGTCGTTACGTTGAAACTGAACGATTATCTAAAACTATTTTAGCCTCTTCAAGGAAGGGACAACGATGGACGACGTGATCGCCTTCACACAACTTACAAGGAATTTTAGGATTCCTTCTTTGTCCATGTGCTTCACTTTCACTGGTTGATGGTGAGCATTCAACATGATCGCCAGAGGTTGGTGCTATCCAATTTTGAAAACGAGGAGACCAGTCCCTTAAGATCTGAGGGATGCAGGGACAATCTCGGTGATAGTGGTCTCCATTGCAAATGACGCAAGGAGACTTAGGTTTTGACTGTGCGGTGTGTGGAATTTTGCTAGACAATACTTGGTTGCTTCCTTTCGATTTTGGTTCCTTTTTCTTCCTTTCCTTTTTCTCTTTCTGCTTCTTCTTCTTCTCATTTACTTGAATTTTAGCTTTATCGGCTTTATCAAGTGAAGAGGAAGGAGGAGAAGGAGAATCATATGAAGTAGAAGGTTGGGAGGCAACTCTAGTGTCGTCTAGTTGTTGTTTAGACTATTCAGGAATTATGGGATTCTGAATGATAGAGGTAGAGAAGAGCCAGACCGACAAACCAATTGTCAATCCTGGAAGTGACAAAGTGGCCATATGGGGTGGACCAACATCTCCCCAAGA
>APFE031708095.1:0-17863 GCA_000404065.3 Pinus taeda | reverse complement strand
AAGTGAAAGCAAGAGAGACACTTTGCGATTTTGAAATGGAAATTGCTTTTCGACACTTTAAAACTAGTAAATCAAATCTTATGCAATAGTAACCATATAATAAACTATCTAAAATAATGGAATTTCTTTCTAAAACTGAAAATGCAAGCTATGACACTTTCAGATCTAGAGACGACAGTTCGACTATGCTACGTTTTGCAAAAGAGAACTAAAACGACGCACAATACATGAAAAAAGTTTATAGTTCTTTACACTAAGGAAGCGGAATAATGCAAGAGAAGGGGGTACTCACAGAAGTACACTGATTATAGACAGCAAAAACTCTTGAATAAGACTGAAAATAGTGAGAAAAATCCACAGTCGTAGGGTAAAATCAATCCTCCCTGACCATCACACCTGTTACACAGTGAACTCAGTATGAAGTGCACCTACTCCATTCGGGAAGTGCGATGCATATAGGCTGCCTTGAAGGCAGGATGAAATGGTTACAATGCGAGACTTTGAACGAGATTTCACTCACAGTTTGTAGTTTAGTTTAGGTGTTTAAGCTGAATAAGTACAGATCAATGTATGTAAAACACAGGGGTGATCTAAGAGGTTACTAGAGCCACCACTCAGGGCAATTAGATTTCTTACAGATCTATTGTTTAATTCATAAACAAAACACGGAGATTGACTGAAGCAGCATTGATCTACTTTTCATTTGTATGACAAATGTAGTTTGAAGGCTAGCTGGCTTGACTTTAGGCTTTGTTTGTATGTTTATAAAAGACACAAGGATAGATATGCTAACAAGTAATCTAGCCGCTCCCCAGTGGAGTCGCCATTTTGTTATACGGGAATAATGTCCACAGGGATGCTGTTATTCCCACTAAGATGGGTGGCTATCTTAGAAACAAACAATCAAAGTCTACTATTGATTCCTTTTATGAAAATAGATGAGAAGGGAACCAAGAGGTCCAACCTGAGTCTTGCGCTTGATTTCCTCTTCTTCTTGATAGAGTTTTTGTCGCTTGCTCTTTGTCTACTCAAATTCAAAAGGACCTGTAGAATCACAACAACATACTACTATACAAGAAACAAGGATCTAAGTTCATAAATAACATAGGATCAGATGTGCATTAACCATATAAAATCATATATAGACAAATACACAAGAATATGGAAGGAAACAAGAATAGATTTATTCAGATGAAAAGTAGCAGGAGGATTACAACCATGTGCTCTGACCCAGCATCATCCTCCAGCTAGGAAGCCCTTCCTCACCTCAAGCAAAGCTAGATCACCCAACACTGTGAATGTACACCAGTATACCAACAACACTTCTCTATAAGTTACAAAATTCCAGCCTTTGGATCTTTGTGATAAGGGATCCTTATATAGATGATTACTGAGAGGTGAGTCATCTTTTTGGATCTTGATTAGTGTCTTCTCTCTGATAGTTTCTGCATCCACTTGGAGAATGATGATCTCTTACTCATCCCTGGTTGAAAATGGAGTGGAAAGTGTCAGAGGAGAAGCTTCTGGAAGATTCCATAATCTTCCACCTCACATTTTTGTCCCTGCCATTTGTCCATTCCCGACCATCGCACCCTACAGAGGAGCAAAACAGTATGCATCGCACCCTATACATTGGGAAGGTGATATGCATCGTACCCCCTGCATGGAGCTTTCAGTATGGTCCAGTTTTGACCATTTATGAGCAGTTTTCAGTGGAGAACTTCTTGGAGATGATGTAATCAGTTGACCTTGTTCCTTTAGGCAGTGAAGCAACCCTTTAAGGGACTTAAGAGCCCTTAGTTTATGGACATTTGTGATTGGGGTTGAAGTGCCCAAAAATGTCTATAACATTCAGTCCCTAGATTACAAAATGCAAGTGCTGACTTACTTGCCATAATGGCATCTAAGCTTATACCTTCAGAAGAATTTAGTCCAGATAGATTTTCCATATAGTTAGTTTTCAGACCATCCATTCCTGATAATGTAACAAATTGGAGAGTGTTTAATAATGATGCTGATATAATCAATTTCCTTACATAAGAAGGATCTTATGAGTGACAAATCATAGATGAACATGAGCATGACTTGCAAATCAACCATAAACAAGATCAAAACCCAATTCCGAAATCTGTAGTCAAAATGGAAGATCTCTATGATTTGAAAGACAGATTTAAGAAGATTACCAACTCCAAGACTTAGAGTTCTACTCTGAGATTTGAAGTGGTAAACCTAGGTACAACTGAAAAACCTCAAAATGTCAACCTAGATCTTGGTTTATCATCCAAAGAAAGGATATCATTCATCCATTTGTTGAAAACATATAAAAGTGTCTTTGCTTGGGATTATTTAGATCTCGAGACCTACGATTCCTCTGTAATTCAACATACTATACCAATGACTTCTAATGAGAAACCAGTTCAATAGAAGCCGAGAAAGATTCATCCAAACCTTGAAAGTCAAATCAAATCTGAGTTGAATAAAATTTTAAAAGCAAAGATAATCTTTCATGTTAGATACTCAAATGGGTATCAAATATGGTTCCTGTAAGGAAAAAGAATGGCGATATTAGGATTTGTATTGATTTTAGAAACCTGAATAGAGCTTGTCAAAAGGATAACTTTCCTTTGCCTACCATGGAGCAAATATTGCAATCAGTTGCAGCTTCTGAGTTAATGTCTTTTCTAGATGGATTTTCAGGATACAATTAGATCCTTATACATCCAGATGAGAGCTTAAAGATGACATTCAGGACCAAGTGGGGAACATATGCTTATCAGAACATACCTTTTAGACTTATCAATGCAGGTGCTATATTCCAACACACCATGGATATTGATTTTAAAGGTCTAATTAATAAATCAGTTCTTATTTACCTAGATGACATCACAATCTACTCTAGCAACAAAAACAATCATTTGAATGACCTAAGGCATATCTTTGAAATATGCAAGAAATATGGCATTTCTTTGAATCCCAAAAAGTCATACTTTGCTTTTGTAGAAGGCAAACTTCTTGGGTTCATAGTATCCAAGAAAGGAATTTATATTGATCCTGATAGAATCCAAGAAATTGAAAAGATTCCTCTCCCACATAACAAAAAGACCATGCAATCATTCCTAGGCCAGATCAATTTTGTTGAAAGATTTGTTCCAGATTTCTCATAGATTTTTTGACCCCTTCAATCAATGATAAGAAAAAAAGTAGTCTTCAAATGGGGTAAAAATGAAAGAGAGTCATTTGAGTTAATAAAAAAGGCCATCATCAATGCTCCTTTTTTAACCACTCCAGACTTTCTCAAACCTTTTGCGTTGTACACTTTTTCATCTGATACATCATATGCGGTAGTTTTAACACAACTAAACGATCAAAACATAGAAGCACCTTTCTCTTTTTTCTGTTCAAATTTACAGGGTACCGAGTTAAACTAATCAGCTATTGAGAAACAAGATTTTGCTATATTTAAAACCTTGAAACATTTCAGACATTTTCTCCTCAAAACTCATACAAAAATAATAGTACCTTACCTCGCAATAAGGAAACTATTGAGTCAAAGAGAAGTGGGAGAGAAAAGAGCCAATTGGGTCACTGCACTTTAAGAATACAATGTAGAAATATGTCTAGCTAAAATTGTTAGGGGCCAAGGTTTTTGCAGGATGCTAACTGGAGCTTCCCACTTATCAACATAAGAAGACCAAGGTAGTGAAGTACAAATATCAGAGGTAAGCCTCAGTGATGCACAATCACAATATGTTGATTTGAAGTTTTATTTGAAGACTGGATATGCTCCCATGCATCTCAATTACAAAACAAAACGTGCTTTAAGGTTGAAATCAAATCAATATAAATTGGTTGATGATGTATTATTTAGAAAAAATTATGATTAAGTGTTATTAAGATGCCTTGAGAAACCTGAAGCTGAAAAGTTTATGCAGGAGTTACATGATGGACCAGCTGGAGGTCATTTCGGAGGAAACACCACAACTCATAAAATTCTACATGCAAGTTATTATTGGCCAACACTATTCAAATATGCACATGACTATGCAAGAAAATGCAAAACTTGTCAAACTGCTACTGGAAAAGAAAAGAAACCAACATTTCCTTTACAACCAGTCAATATCAAACAACCATTTGAACAATGTGGATTAGATATAATTGGTGAGATTGTTCCTAACTCTTCCAAGTAGCACAAGTACATCCTTACAACTACTGATTATTTCACTAAATGGGTAGAGGCTATCAAACTAAAGGTAGCTAATACAAAAAGTATCACATATTTTATTGATTAGTACATAATCACCAGGTTTGGCCTACCCACAACTTTAAAGTTTGATAATGCATCTTATTTTTTTGGAAATACTATAGTAGAATTTGCTTTGAAAAGAGGTTTCAAATTGAAGTATTCAGCCAACTATTATCCACAAGGTAACGTATTAGCTTAATCAACAAACAAGAACCTTATAAGAATCATCAAGAGGACTATAGACCAAAATCATAGGAATTGGCACAAAGCATTGACATTTGCTCTTTGGGCAGATAGAATAACACAAAAGTCCTCAATCCGTTCTTCTCCTTTTGCTTTAGTTTATGGAAAAGAAGCAGTTCTCCCAACAAACATAGAAATCCCATCTCTATCCCTAGTGCAATTTATCAATGAAAATCCTTCCTCTTCTCTTCAAACAAGACAATTTCAAATCCTTAAAATCGAAGAAGAAAGAGAGAAGGCTAAAGCTACATATTCCCATAATCAACAATTAGTCAAAGCCTCTTTTGATACCTCTGCAAGTCATAAAAATTTTGAAGTAGGTGATTTGGTTTTGAAATGGGACAAATCACATGAGGAAAATGGTAAGCATACCAAGTTCCAAAGGTTGTGGCTTGGACCATTCCAAATCATTGAGAAAATTGGTCAATCAACAATTGTTTTACAAGACTTGTCAGGTAAAGTGGATTCCTTGCCCGTTAATGGGAAAATTATGAAAAAATACTTTTCCTAGAAGACAACCTCTTCTATTTTTGTATCATATTGTCTTTAAGATTCTTAGGAAAATAAACGTTAATGCAGTATTTACTTTTGGCTTCTCAAAATAAAATATTTGATAATATTTTGATTTTTCGCTTCTATAAGTAGGAAAAGTTAAAGAAATAATTAGAGCATTTGAGTATCAAAATGAACCTTATTTCATTGAAAAAACTTGACCTTGCTAAAACATCTGTTCAATGAACAAGCTCTTATTTTTATAAAGTATAGATGTCTTGTTATCAGTCAAAGAAAAGAATCTTTAACCTAGTAAGGACTTTCTACAGATGAGTATCTCAAAACTCTATCATTATCATCCAAAACTCTTTAAAAGAGTCAATGATTCAACCCATCAGATAAAATTTTCTTTTTTTACAGTGTAATTCTAAAATATACAGAACTTAAAAGATAATAAGTCTCAGCACAAGCTTGTTTACCATGATAATAGGGGAATAATTAAACTGATATTTCCAAAACTGCATATCAAAACAGGGTAATAGCCAATGATCTAATCAATCAAAGGACAAGGGGTCTCATCAAGAGCCAACTTGTTCAATTTAGTTACAACTGGTGAATGGCATTGTCATTATTGGGTTACTAAGCCTAGACAATGTCTTTTAAATTTCAAAAGAAAAATTACATAGAAAAGAAAAGCAAGGTCCTAAGGAAAAATAAAAGTAAATGAATATAATTTTTAATTTTGAAACTTGCTTCGGATGGGATAATGAATCATTGTTGGTTAAAAGGTAACCCTGTCGAGGCTATGAACACTTGCTGGTAGCAGAGGCTCTATTTGTGATAAATGAGAAAACCAAAAAACTAATCTGTAGAAGACACCTGCTATATCTCTTAAAATCTTAGAATTGACTGATGCAAATATTTGTATTTTTATCACTACAAGAGTAAAGTAGTTGAATAAATAGATTGAGTGATTGATTATGACTTCAGAGGAATATGGTTTAGTTTATAACTCATGTAATTATTATCCCTATAACTTTTCTTATTTTGAAAGTTTTTATAAATTTCGAAAGATAAATCAGAGATAGCTGGTTCTCCCAAGTCAATTTCCAATTGTTGTACTATGTAAACACCCCCCCCATTTATACGAATAATAGTTGATATTTGACATATAAATGGGGACACTTTTTAAATTTTTTAGTCTTTGAAAAATAAATCCTAACTCTAAGAAAATGCCTTGAAAACTCTTAGAAAACAACCCAAACTTAAGATCCTTATCGCAAATCGTATTTCACATTTTTTCCGGGTGATAATTATAATCATCTTTAAGTAAATCCCGAATTGCGATATGTGATGAAACCCCCCGCTGCAATATTCCGATCAGAACACCTTGAGAACATGCGATCGCACTTCGTAGAGTCACAAATAAATAATGCATGCCATTGTGTCATCCTTTAACGATTTGCGAAATGCGATATTGCGATTTTCGCAACACATTTCGCATTATCTCCAGGCAACGCTTATTACAATGTTTAAAAGTTGCAATGGGCGAATAAAGCACAAATTGTGGGAAGTTGCTGTGTTTAATATTAATGTTTAGCAGTCTGGGGAGAGGTAATGATATTTCAAGTTATGGCTAGTTAACGCTGAATATCTCATTCAAAATCTTCCCACGATTCAAAGTCATTTTAGAGAGATTTCAGCCTTAATTTCCCTATATCGTATGTGCTAATATTTATATCTCTTCCATTTTAGGCAAGATTCAAAAGACATGTCATTGCGAAAAAAAGCAGAGCATTACAAAATCCGAGCTATTAGAAATGTCGCCTATATTCTCCGATACAGTTTACAGTGCCGATGGGGAGCGACAACATGGGAAGTCATATACAGCAGGCTTGAAGATAGGCGTCCCAAGATTACTCTTGTAAAGGAAACGACTGACTCAATAAACCTTCAGGAGTCCAATTCAAAGATGCTTCCTGTTCCTTCCTTCACAAAATAGGAGCGAGAGTGAAAATACTCCCATATACTGAGATGATTAGGTGGGTGGTGGAAAATCTTAGTATTGAAGATAGGCAATTCAGGAACTCGAGGATGGAGCTCATGGGATCATTCAAAGCTGAATACCTAAAGCAAATGTACCATATACTTGACCCTTAGAAGATATATGACAAGTCATACCTGACCAACTTTGCAAAGAAAAATGAAGAACCTTTCAAGATGATCGAGGGTTGGAGGGTACTAGAGAACAAGTTCAAATTTGAAAAAACGGGCATGTATCATGTAGCCTCCTTAGCGAACCCCTACAACTATGCAGCTGCTATGTTATGTAGGCTATACAGATTACCTGATAATGCTAAGTTTTCCATAGAGTGGATTCCTTTAATTGATGCCTGTGTCAATTCCCACATAATGAATTGGGCCACTATCCTATCTGATAACCTAGCCACTGCCATCTCCGAGTGTTGTCAGAAGAGATCCTCCTCCATAGAGAACCTTCCTCCATAGAGAACCTTCCTCCATTTTATTTCAGTGCATACATTATGGTTGCCATCTGTTTCTGCACTAAATTTCCAATTATGGGTTGGAAATGGACTTTGCAGGACCCTTACACTATCCATTTCAGCCATAAACAGAATTGGGCATCCCATCATATACCCCATTTTTATAAAATATGCCATGCTTTTATTTTACCATTGCATTAATTTATTTTTAATAAGAAAGCCCCCAAGTTTTCCAAAGAAGCCGCTACAGACCTTCTCGTAGTGGGCAAGTATTTTGTTGAAGAATGATTTACATACATCAAGGTTTTTGGCAGTACAACAGACCCGCATGTCCTCCCTTTATATGTCTCTGATAAACTATTAGCAAGAGAAATAGCCCACTAGCCTGTGGGAAAAGGCTTGACCAAGACCCTAAAAGATAACAAAAAGTAATTGTGGCCATATTTTCCCATTTGGTGTGGTTCCTTTTTGTTAGCAAATTTTAACCATGCAACCAAGGAATCAATAAGTCTAGGGAGCCTCAGGCTCCATACTCTGCCCAAAAGGCAATTTGATCTAGACAAAATAGCACATAATATTACTACTACGGTGAAGATCAAGCCCTTTAACCATGAGGCTAATAATTCTGAAGACCTTTTATAGTCAACTAAATCATTCGAACAAGCATTCGAGTGGGCAATGGAAAATCTGAGTCTTGAAGATTTCGAAAGTTTTCAGGAATTCAGAAACAAAAGGCTTGAAATAATTCCATTGCATTTGTTAAAAACCGAGGACAAATCTACACCCAGTGTGATTGTCAACAACGAGAGACCAAATTGTCACATAGAGTCCCAAGTGGACACAGGGAAAGCCCAAGACGCTGAGAATACATCAAAATCTAGCTGGAGGTCAGTAGAAAAGCTGGTTATAAGTGACTCGACTAAAGATACTGGTTTTGAGATCAAAACCAGAAGTTTGGAGTAGGAGTGTGACCAATTCAAAAAAGAACTACAAGACACTCCTAAGACAATAGATGCTCAGGAAACCACAGAATATCACACTCCTCTGCATACCCATAAAATTACATAGTTTGAGCCGATGGATGAGCTAGGGAAAAGTTTGCAGCAGACATAAATCATTCTTGCTTTAACCACATCAGAATTGTCCTAAAGGTGACTGAAATTCCTCCTTTAGATGTGTTCTCCAACCCACTTCACAAGGCTGTAGTAAGGATACAGAGGAAAAGAAGGAGGATTGAGACACCCGAGATCCCACCTGGGAATGAGCCGATGTACATAGTCAGGAAGGATATTCCTTCCAACCCAGTTGAAAATTTGACCAGACTGTCACAGTTTAGAGGGGCATGTGCAACTGCCACCAAGGATAAAGCTACCGAGATATCTATTTTGTTAAGGGAAAAGGACCAGAAGATAGCACAGCTCGAGCAACAGCTGCAAGTTGAAAAAGAAAATGTGAACCGACAAGATGCTGAACAAATCACTAAATTCGAGAAGAATATGGAAGTGTTAAAGATAAGCCATGAAGCAAACATTTCTGCGAAGAACATGGAAGTTCAAGAATTGCAAGAGGCTATGGAAAAATATGAAGATGTCCCTACTATCGATCAATTCATCAAAGATGCACTAGAGTTAAATTCCCTCCTATCAAAACAACAAAAACAAATTTTCCAAAGAATGTCACATATCGCTCCTTATCTGATCACCAGTGACTAGTTAATAAATAAGGTGATTGACCAAAGGACTACATTTAATGATCTAAATACAAGGATCTCAGAATTCATCGAATGGAAAGAAACATAAGAAGGAAGGATGGATAATCTGCCTGAGATTGAGGAGACACATAAGGACATTCTATTCACGGATTGGGACACGCAGATCAAGAAAGCTGAATTAACAGTGGCAAGAGTAGCAGGGGTGTCAAAGAATATAGTAAAAGCGGTAAACCACACTTTTCATGTCACCAACCTGGTGAAAGAAGGTAACACGAAAATGCTACCTGATTTAAATGACTTGCATAAAAGATGGAAGGAAATAGTGAAAATCCAAAGGGTAGTGATCACAAAGTTAGCAAAGACTGAAAGGGAGGCGTATTGGCAATACCTTGTCAAGCCACATAGCCAAATCATGACCCTCAACTGATCACTCCTCAGCAGATGATGCCACCTCTCACAGATGTTATTTTCGCAGGACAGGTCAGAACACAGTTTGGGGCACCTCCTCAAGTCAAACCGATGGCCGATATATGCAATTTAAAAGAGAAGTTGGCAGACAACAAGTCATCATTATAACCTCTACTCATCAAGTCACTTTTAATTTTAGATTTAGTTGAGTAGTTAGGAGGAAGGTTGTTTGAAACCTCCTAAAATTTTTGTATAATCTATTTTTGAGCATTAGTTAGAATAGTATTTATACCCTTCTCATGCATTAGAGAAGGGTACAAAATTTATCGAAAACATTTGCAAAGAATGCACTTCTGTAAGTTTGTGAATGCCTTGATGAAATTATCAAACATGGTCGTTTCTTTTAAATATCAGACTAATTTACTTTTTTGATGCAATATTGTAACTTGGAATATAATTTGATCTGAAGAAAGAAGATGATCTATGTCATTAATCAAATGAGCAGAACTTCACACATATGGTACTTATATCTTGTATGATTAGTTCACTTTGAGTTTAATTAGTGATAACACTTCATTTTCATGAATTGTATATGAGATATGTTCTTTCTGTTAAGCGTTAATTGCACTACTGTATGATGCCTAACTGAAATTATTTATTTTCATATATAATAATCAGATATATGCAATATAGTTTATACATTTCTTTGACTAACTATTTAGTCAAAGAAATTATCTTTAACCGTTATCACCTCTATTTAATGCGTGATTGATCTTTAGTATCACATGTCAAAGATATCTTTTTAGATCGCATATCACACAGAATACCCAGGTTTATATTATATTAAGTTAGCTAGAGATTTGCATGATAAAATAGGCCATTTAGTTATCACTATCCTTACCGCAATCACTTGAAAACCACCCACTCTCATTTTAAAACCTACACTGGGAAACTGGTCCCATCATCCCCAGTCGGAGCCACCAGTTCAAATGGAAAAGGAGCTGTCTTTAAGGTCCAGACTGGGTGCTTATCCCCCATGTTGGAGTAGCAGAAATCTGAGGCCTCAAAAAGTCCTTCTCTTCTTTGAGCTTGAAGCAGAGAGAGGAAGGACGCATAGGTAGATGCATATTTCCAAATCTAAGAAAGTGGAAGATGTGGGCCTTATGTAAGAAAGACTCATAGAAATGGGAAAGGAGTTGAGTGATTTGAGGGATAAATAATACAACATGAGAACATAGCTGCAGGAAAAAAATAAATGGTTGAGGGAGAAATTACTAGAGAAGGAGACTCAATTGGCCACAATGGAAAGCCTCTCCATGGAGGCAATTCAATGTAGATTATCATACAAATCCTATGCACTTTCCCTAAAAGATCAATGGATGTAGTTCTAGATCAAGACACTAGCAAAGCATGGGTCCATGCCATTCTAGGACTATAAACAGTTCATTGAGTTGTGTGACAAAAGTGGCATGGAAGACAGAGCCAAGTTGGCTAAGTTCCATTTACACAACTTCACCCTAACTGACATGAATGTTTGGGACCCCAATGCAAAATTGGGAGACTTGCAACTGATGGCCCTTGCATCATGGATAATGCTTGAGAAAGATCGATCTGAGGAGGTGAAGAGAGTATTGGAAAAGGAAGAAAAGGAAACCCTCTACATCAGGGGAGAGCAGATAAGTTCCGTGGCTACAATCAACAATCACAACATCATTTCCAATGATTCTAAACTAGCACCTATGTACCTTTCCACCCAAGGACAAGACATTTTTCTCTTTGAGGACACTCTCAGGATGTTGGAGACAGAGAGCCAATAGGCATGTCAGAGAAGGTGGAACACCCTGTGACATAGTCTCCAGATCAGAGAATATCACACTCCTAAGAGATTGAAAAATACATTGGCCAGAACACCTCTGTACAAGAGGGCCATGCAGGGATTAAAAATCAACTAGATTGGACTGAAGCTTAGTCCACCTTTTCTTTTGGGTGTACAAGAAGGAAGGAAGGAAGAAGAGGAAGGAAAGCCGTGGGAAGAGATAGAGAAAATGCAGGGTTCTATCCTCAGGAAGGGACACCATCCATAGAAGCTTGGGATGTTAGAGAGGTCACTAGGGCTGTGGAGGATATGGATATAGATGACTAGGCTACAGAGAGGATGAGAAACAACTTCAATAGGGGGGTGATGATGAGGCTCACCAATAGGTAAACTATATGGGTCACAATGCTACTCTCCAGATTATTAAATTGTCTTTTATCACATTTATTTACATATTTTGTTATATTATGCATAGTGATAAGAGTAAATATGAGTTACTATGTCATGTGGCCTAATGTGTGTTAAATGCAGGAATTGGAGCAATTTTTAGTTGACTTAAGTGCAGGAACTAAAAGTAGGAAAGAAAGAGATATTCTAGGAGGTGGTCTCTCTCCTTAAATCCTCAAATTAGTTGAATATTCCCCCACTCTATCTCATCATCTCAGTTTCACTGGCAGCCAAGTAAGCTGAGTTCATTGGCAGCCAAGCTAGTGCCAGTCAAGGAAGAGTTATTCTCGAGTTAGGGAGCCAAGTATCCCTATTTTCTAGGGATAAGTTGGTAGCTCCAGTTTTTTATAAATAAGCAAGATAAGGGACTTATTAGGATTCAAATTTTTATTGTAGCCAAGAGGCCATTAAGATGAAGCACATTTGACTGTTATTGTTATGATGTATTTGACACTTTTTGATTGATAATGAAAAATTATTTTTTGATCCAGCACTGAGCTCAGAGGGCTGAAGCTCTTGGGTTAGGGCCCAACCCTATTAGCATAAGTTTCCTCTCTTGTATCTGTATTCTTAGCTTAGAATGCCGATTAACTACTGAAGTTTATTTATGTTTCTTTTTAGCTTAGAAAGATGATTAAGTTGTTTCTTATCCATGCTTCCATTAGCTTGAAGAGTAGATTAGTGTTGCACTCCAATGAAGGAAAATAACTAAAAAATATTGTGACTGTGACCCATACCTCATCTTCGTCATGGGATCATGATTAGAGGACCCCCACTCTCATAGCCCAAAAATAGAGTTTGTCTTTTGTTCATTGCATAGATTAAGTTTCAGTCTTAGTTAGATAACTTTTTATGATTTCTTAGAAATATCTATAGTCGTTATTCTTCTTCTTAAGATTGTTGTAGCGTAGGAGGTAGTCCATTTCATAGATCTAGTTCTTAGCAATAGTTAGATCAGATTTTCCAAATTCAACTCATCATTTCCACATTGACATGTAATGATTTGTAAATGAAAAGAGAATCAGGTTTGATTGCAAGGTTGTTGATCTGCAGGCATGGATTCCTCCTACCAACTTAATCTAGGCCTTCTCTACCTTCTGTTGATGCATGCCAACCCATATTTCAAACCTCAATTTTCCAGCCACTGTGAGAAAGCTACCTTAAGAAAATTCGACCTTCTTGGAGTGTTGGGCTTGGCCTTGGGGGATTGGCCATTAAGGCAAGAAATTTCCCTCACTTTGAGAAAATCAAAAACTCCCAAAAGTAATTTAAGGAAAGAAGAACTTCTTGCTCTTAAGGCCCTTCGAAATAATGATAAAATTATAGTCCTTAAGGCTAATATGGGTGGGGCAACAATAATCTTAGACAAATAAGACTATGTTTGTAAAATGAATGAACACCTAGCCTGTGGTAGTTACAAAAAACTTAGCAAAAATCCCATTCCGAAAATCATGAGAGAGGTAAAAAAGACCATTTCAGAGTCCAACCTAGAGGAAAAATTAAAGAAAAAATTAACTCCTTCTTGTGAAACTATCCCAAGAATTTATGGTTTACCTAAAATCCATAAAGAAGGAGTTCCTCTTAGACCTATTGTTAATACCATTGGCTCCCCAACCTATGAACTCGCTAAATATGTTTCCAAGATCCTTAGGCCTCTTGTTGGGAACACTGATTCTTTCATTAAAGACTCCCATGACTTTGTGAAACTTATTAGAAATGAGAGGATGGACTAGGATGGCATCTTGGTGAGCTTTGACGTAGTATCCCTATTCACCAAGATTCCTCTTGATGAAGCCATACAGGTTATAAAAGATGTTACTGATCCCCAAACCGCGATATTAGTTGAGGTTTGTTTAAAATCAATTGTTTTCACCTTCCAAGGTGAATACTATGAGAAAACATCTGGGGTGGCAATGGGATCACCCCTCTCGCCAATTGTGGCCAACCTATACATGAAATATTTTGAAAATAAGGCCCTTGAATCATACCCTTTGAAACCAGCTTGGTGGAAGCGATTCGTGGATGACATAAACGTAAAATGGATTCATGGAAAAATAGAGCTTGATAGGTTTTTCATTTACCTTAACTCTATATCCCCTGAAATAAAATTCACCATGGAGGTGGAAGAAAACATGATGATTCCTTTTTTAGACGTTCTTATCATTAGAAAGGATGATGGCTCCTTAGGGCATAAGGTTTTTAGGAAGGCAACCCACACAGGGAGCTACTTCCATGCAGACTCTCACCATCACCCTTCCCAAAAGTTTGGTGTTCTAAACACTCTTGCCATAAGAGCCCTTAGAATCTTTGATTTTGATCATTTAGACGAAGAAAAAAAACACTTAGTATCAATTTTTAAAAGTATAGGCTACAAAGAAAAAGAAATTAGAATGGCTATAAAAAAGGCTAAAAGAAGGGTGTTATCTCAGGAGCTTAAAGCTCAAGACCAACCTCAGGCTGGGAAGGTGTTTCTACCTTATATTCAAGGTGTAACAGACAAGATTGCAAGGATCCTGAGAAAGAAAGACATATTCACTTAGTTCTCAGTCCCTGGAACAATTAGACATAGTATGAGGTCCGTCAAAGATAATATTGATGTAATGCCCCACTTAAATCTTATCCTACAAATTTTGTTAATGTTTACATTATTTGAAAATATTGAAAAATATTGGTCTATTATAAAATTCAAGATTTCCATTATTCAAATTCCCCACTTACCTTCTCAAATTGAATATTAGGTAGGATATGGCCTCCTTCCATTATTTCATAATATATGTATTCATTTCACATTACCCAATGTACCCACACATTTACTAAGGAGAAGACATGGTCCTCTCCATGTAATTACATCTCACATTCCCCAATGTACCCTCACATTTACTAAGGAGAAGACATGGTCCTCTCCCTTTAATTACATCTCACATTCCCCAATGTACCCTCACATTTACTTGGGAGAAGACATAGTCCTCTCCATCTTATCATCAATATATATATATTCATTTCACATTCCCCAATGTACCCTCACATTTACTAAGGAGAAGATATGGTCCTCTCCATGTAATTACACCTCACATTCCCAAATGTTTTTTCAGATTTACTTGGGAGAAGACATGATCCTTTCCCATTAAATTCTCAATTTTATATTCATCTCACATTTCCAAATGTACTCCTAGCTTACTTGGGAGAAGAGAAGTCAACAGTAAGGATGGATGAGAAGTTAATGACATTAATGAGAGGTGGTTGAGATGGAGAAGGGAAGGAGGGTATAAAAAGGGAAGGGAGAAGGAAGAAAGGGGAGGTTGGGGGTCTTGCTTATGATTGTGGGGGTTGGTTGTGATTGTTTGGACTTGTTATGATTTTGGGAGACCTTGGAAACCTATGGAGGTTTCTTGGGTTTGAGAGGAGGAAAGTATTGTTATCTGGTTTTGCACATTCTTCTTGAGGACACATTATATCTGGTTGGACTTGGGCACAGAGGGCTAGGGAAACTGTGGAGGTTTCTTGGGCTAGGAATTTGTTCCTAGTTGGATGGGAGGTAAATCCGGTTGGGTTGGTGAGAAGGAGCGTTCAGCCGGAGCCATACGACAAAGGTATCATCATCAACCGCCGGAATAGGTATTTTTCCATGAACTACTCTTGTTAAGTTGATATCAATGGAATGCTCATCTTAATTTATGTTGCTTATGATAGAATGATAAGATGTTAAATGTTTAAAACTTTGTGAGAAGGTCACAACAAGCTCCTTTTATTACTTGCAAATCAACAGTAAAATAGATCTGTTAGTGTATAATAGATTGAGGTTCTAATAATAGAAATCCGGTTCTTACACATGGTATCAGAGCCAGGTTAAACCTCTAGGACCTATGGACCCTTATTTTGGCTTCCTTCTCAAATTGTTAATTTAATTTACCTCCTCTTTCATACTCTAATTATTTTACGCTGAAAAGCCCCTCCCTGGACGCCTATATTGAAAACTAACAGGAATTTGCAGTGCAGACCGGGACATATTTCCAGCATGCTCAATTGCATTATGCCTCTTCAACTCTACTTCAGAGGCAAAGACAACAAACTTTTTGCCCTGCAAACATCATTTTCATAAGAAGTGTTCTTGACTAAAGTGTGCTCTAAATCACTGTAATTCTGATAATACGCAAAGTGCTCAGGGTGCCTTCTTTGGCATATGTGGCAAGTATAACACATCTGAAAGATTCTCTGCACGCTGTAACAATGACATCCACGCACTAACAATCACATTGAATACATGCGTTTCCCAGAAAAGGAAAAGCCTTACAACTTAAATGTAAGTAAGCGACAGAGAAACTGGATTAAACAACCTCATTCTTCGCTTTAATTTACTAATTTCGATGGATGAGAGACAGGCGATGAAAGAGGAAGATCCCTCACAGATTGTTCGGGGCTTTCTGTAAGTTAGTATATAAGGATTGACTCAGGGATTTTGCTTCGCTTTACAAGTCAATCTGTGAGAGCCCACCGATCTGGTCGCACGTAGTAGGAAGAAAAGGGATTTTTTTTCCATGGGCCCCTGGCCTTTCGCTAATAAATTCCTTCGTGCATTTTTCTTTGATATACCAAGTCAGTCTTCCTTTGAATATCCAACACTCTACATTCAGTCACTACTGTGTAATGCCACCTCTTCCTCTTCCCAACAAACACGGATGATACGCGCTCCCGGAATTTCAAATTTCAGATATATATACACAGCTATATTGTTCTCCATCTCTTGAAATCAGGGCCTGCGTTTCCTTCTATTTCCTGAGCTCAGTTTCAGTTCAGTAATTTGCCAAGCTCTGTTCATAGCCTGCTACTTTATTCGAAATATTTCAATATGGAGAAACCCACTCCACAGGAACACTACCATGTCTTCCCAAATCAAGGTCGCGGGGAAACGTCCCGTAAAAATCGTTTCCTGCAAAAAGTCACAAATTGGATGACCCATGAAACCTCCCCTTTCTGTCTCACTGCCATCCACTTCAGAATCTCCTTTAGATAAATGTTGGTCTAGCTGCGACCGTGTATAAAGCTTTTGTTCGCAGATAAATACCTTTCGGCCTTCCAGGCATAAGGTGCACATAGAAAGCTTGCGTGCATGAAATGAGTGCTTCCTCAACTGATCTATATGCTTAAACTCTCGGTCACGCTTGGATAAATCTGATTGACCCTTCGAATCCAGAGTTCTGAATAATTCATCCTCCTTCGGAAGCGGATCTAGAAACTGCTCCATGTGAAATGCACTAGAGAATTTCACTCTTAAACATTTACTAGAAATTTCTTCAGTATCACAGATATATTTTGAGATATCCCGAGTCTCTTCCAGAGGGTTAAGATTAAGCCCCTAAGGATTTTTAGCAGAGAGCGATCCAAATCGTTGGAATCTCCAACTCAGTCCCTCCATGTAAGTGGCATCTTGACTTTGCCTACCTCTCCTTTCTTACTCCAACGCGGTTTGCATTCAACTGCCATTACTAAATACTTAGTGCTCTGAATTTCTTTATTCGATGTGGTCCTGTAGAATCAATTTGCAGCCTTCGGTGTACCTACTTTACGCTGCACGATTCGCTCAGAGTGTAGGAAAAAGATCAGATTTGACATCTTAAAAAAAATAAAAGTTTTGTTAAACTTTTTGCCCCGGCAAAATCCTTCGTTTTTAACAACTCCATTTCTTCTCATAATATACACAGAATTATTTAATCTCCATTTCATCTCATAATATACACAGAATTATTCAATGTTTTGGCAACCTGTACATTATTTAGCGTGAATTAATCTAATTACTCATAAATCGCTTATATTTTGGTAGTACCGGTCCTATCGACGGGCGGAATAGGATCGATAGTACCGATAACATCACGTAAGACCATTTCCCAGGTTTACCCACACACTACTCGACTAACACTGTAAATATTGTGAAATTGCAAAACTCGGTAAGACAATAGTGTCCATATCTAGAGTTTAGATGGATGACACTGAAACTCTGGTAT
>APFE031708089.1:147106-167487 GCA_000404065.3 Pinus taeda | reverse complement strand
AATTAATAATAATTTTTATTATTACTATTATAGTATAAGTAAAAATAATTCAATATATTGTATTACAACAATTTACATTAATGATGAAATTAATTAATATTTTTACAGGGTTGTATATCATGTGAAATTAATTAATATCTTTACAGGATTGTATATCATGTGAAATTAATTAATATTTTTACAAATACATCTACTGATAAACTAGCTATGATGAGAGAGCTTTTCTAATCAATGGATAGGGTCCCTTATTAATTTCTGGCTCGACAGTTATTGTTAACATCATTATTAGATAAGTTTACATAATAATAAAAAAAAATAATAATAAAAAAATATAAATAATTTATGTGTATATATATTAACATAATTTGTTTGGTAGAGTTTGATCTTGCATAGAAGTTGTTCATCAAAAAAATGAAACATACATACCTACTTATACACAAAACACACATGAACATTGATACCTCTATATGCATAAATGAGCATCTAAATACTTTAGTGCTTTGAGGTATGCATTTTACATCTAGATTAAACATACTACATTTTGAGTTTGAAATTGATAGATTATTCCAGTTTAAAATATTATATGTATTTTTAAAATTAAACCAATTGTCAAACAATTGATCGCCTTATTTTTCATTAAATTCTAAAATATTTTTAAAATTTGCAAAGCTATCGTCTAAACATATAGATTAATCGAGCAAATAATTTCTTAGTTGTTCAAATAGAACTTCAAATATTACACAAACTTAACCATAAATATCTATTTATGGAATTTTGATGTAAAATTGAAAAGTTCCACTGACATTAATAAAATCACATTAATAAAGTGCACATTTAAAAATTTATTTTAATATTTTGTTTTTAAAAAAATACACTCTTATAAATTATTCAATAATTTCTAATTAGATAGTTTTATGTGATTGTACCCTTCGAACATGAATATTTCTTTCAGAGTGAAACATGGTGAATAAACAAGTACCCATATATGAAATGGACACGTTATATAATAAGTGTCATGCTGCATGTCATTGAACGAAATATTTTAGTTCCATTTCAAATCGGACAATATACAATCCATTTGTGTTGTCCTTGCAGACCTCTAATAAGTGTCATGCTGCATGTTCAATGTTGTCCTTGCAGACCTCTAATACGTGTCATGGTGCATGTCATTGAACGAACTATTTTAGTTCCATTTCAAATCCCATTTCAAATCAGACAATATACAATCCATTTGTGTTGTCCGTGCAGACCTCGGCAGGGACTACCGCCACGACAGTGGCTTCTTGTTATTATAGACTTCAATGTTTGAAGGTCAGAGTGATTAAATATAAAGAAATTTAACATTATCAAAACCTAGAGCTTGGAATTTAACAACAGTAACCTAAATTTCTACCGAATTTTATTAAATTATATTCGAGCAAAATTGTAGCCTTTTTAAGGATTTCAATTTTTTTAATATTCATCATTAATATTATTGATTTATAATTTTAAATATAAAAGTTTTAAATTTAGTTATAATTTTTCCCTTATAAAATATATTTGTTTGGGTTATTGGTTTTAAATAATATATAAATATATTTGTTTTGTTTTTGAGTTTAAAATAATATATTAAAAAAATATTATGATTTAATTATAATTAAATGAACTATTTAAAATTAATTTAATTAGAAAAGTATTTTTATAAGTGATAGAAAATTTGGTTATGTATTTCATAATTATTATTGGGAGTTTTCTCTTTGTTTATGAATTGGCTAATTTTATTATTTTTGTAAATTTCATTTTATATTTTTGTGTTTTATTACTTTGTTGTTTAGTGAACTCTTAGCTATACTTATAATATCAACTCTTCTATATTTATCATTATCATGTGGATAGCCCCTTTTCCATGAATAATCAGGGCTAATGTAGCATCCCCTCAAATCATGGCGGTCAAAATAGGAAGGGCAACTTTTAGGTGGTATAAATTTTACATATAGACTTTGACTGAGGCGATTCTTTTGTCATTAGAAAGACATCTATATGCAAAACAATGCTAGGGGGAACAACATTCAATTGGAAAAGTTTTGCCACCAAAAAATGCCATTTGATTCCTTAAATTGCTTCCAGAAAGTTTCATACCTCAATTTTCCAAATTGGGATCCACTGGTAAAAATAATATTGTGAGCTGATTACTCCACTTTTTGCACTCTGAGAGCATCAAAATGGATGAAAAACAATATAATGATCCAATCTAGATCATACCTTCCCATTTTGGGAGTCTTTTGGTCCCCAAACGATTCTACTAAATGATGTTGTAACACCCCACCCCACATTTACCTACTTTTACAAACTCTCCAAGGTAAACATGAGTTAAGAGTTACTATGACATGACCCAACATCCAAGTTCTAGTTATGGAAGTTGGGTATACTAACGGGAAACTTACTGCAACCTCCCAGGGACACTAGATCACCCATATGTCAGACCACGTCCATTGATGATCTTACCTTGAGCTGAAACTATCTTTTTGACTCACTTCACAACCCAGTTGCATGCATGCCAAACCTTCCATGCAACCAACCAAACGCAAAGGCCTTTCTTTGTGTGGCTACAACCGAAATTTCTGAATGAAGAGACCGCAACTACAAAGTTAGTGCGACATTTTCATGGCTAGCCTACAGACTACTTCCCAAAACTGCAAAAAACTTTGCAGGATCAAGTCTAAAACAAACACAAGTATACATGACCTATACTTAGGCTCAAACATTTCCCAAAAATGCTAAATACATGATAAAAATTTCGACAAACATATGCTAAACATATTAGATACAAGTCATGAATGCATATTTGATCATTGTCTCATTCATTTCACAAGAGATTCATCAAGAAGGCTCATTACCCTCTCAAGTTAGTTGCACAACACTTGTTGGCTCATATATTGATGTAGCCATTGAGTAACTTATTGAATTGTGAACAAGATCCATAACAAGAGCACACAATTTGACCATCCTTATAACCAACATTTAACCAGAAGGAAGCCGTGACAAACTAATCATAAAATCAACACAATATCCAACACATGCACTCATTGATCTCAATAAGAAATAACACTTAAGAACATATATATATAGGTAGCCAAATTAGGGACTTCCACGTACCACCCGACCATAGATTGGACTGAACTAAATCTCTCTTTCAGCCAATCACCCTGTGCCATATTCGAAGCATGAATGTGAGATCTCATGGGATAAACCAAAATAAAATGAACTAGGGCATATAGAGGCTAAACTACCTCAACCCTCAACAATAGTGATTTCACCTAAACTAACCTATAAATCACCAAATAAACACAGGCTTGGATGCCTCAAAATTTCTTCACCATACCTAGAGGAATTTTCCTGTCTCCACCCACCTATCAAGGGATTTCTAGAGAAAACCATCTCCACCCCCAACTGTTGGGATTTTCCTGAGACCACCTCACTTAGATCCAAAATATTCCTGTAATCCAAAGTTGAACAAAGAACGAATCCCATCACACCATGGCTATCCAAGAAATGAAAAGGCAAGGATGAAACCACTGTCAATCCAGACAAATCCCATGCCAATGACAACAAAAAAACCAAATAACCAAATGCATGTACCAGGCATTCGAATCTCAACAAGGAAATCACACATGCAACCTATTACTTACAAAATCTTCCTGTTTTAGATGCTCTTCCATTTTTCTCCTTGTGCTCCCTTGATTTCATTTTATTGGTTTCTTTCTAGTGTCCAAGCGCTCTCTCCTCTCCTCTCCTCTTGGAGTTCGATTTATGAAATTGATCAAAATCTCATCCAAAAGCTATCAAAAACTGTCAATTGTTTCTCAGGTGCCTTTTTATCATTTATTTTTGATGTGTCTTCCTTTCCTTTTCCTTTTTCTTTCATTTCAGACCTACATAGTAAATTGTGCTACAATTTAGGAAACTACCAAAAATAGTAAATTGTGCTACAATTTAGGAAACTAAAAAACTGAAAGAAAAAATGGTGGGGGTCCAAGTGGAATAGGCAAGTGGCCACCAATATCCACTTGGATCAGAGTGGGTATGGGTAATAGATGGTATAGAGCATGTTTCCTATTATTAGGCATTTTTGTACAACAAAACATGCATCCTCTTATGAACCTAGCTACCTCTTCTTGCATCCTAGCCCAATACACATACCTCTGAAAGTTGGTCAGGATCTTCCATATATGAAAATGTCTGGCAATGTTGGAGATGTGAGCCTCTTTGATCAATTGTTGTTTCTCTCCTTTAAGTACACATAACATATCTAACCTATAGAGTAATCTAATTGTGTTGTCACCATCGTGTAGATGAATTTGGATCTATAATTGCTGAAACACCTCCTCATCCTTTGTGTATGCCTCTCTATATGCATCATGGGTGAAAGGATCCATATGTATAATAGTTACTAAAGTTATGATTTTTGATGTTGTCTGTCTCAAAAGCACATCGACCACTTCTTTGAGCTTCCCTTCTTGTACTTTATCACTAAATGAAATTATTGTAAAAACCTCGTCCACTTGTAATCCCTAGTATGTTGTAGCTTAATTTGGGATTGAAAATACTATAGTAGTTGGTGATATATGTGGATTATTTTTTCCTTTCCTATCAAAAAGTGTCTCCACTTCTTCATAGTTTGCACCAGGGCATAGATCTCTTTGTCGTAGGTATGGAAGTTGAGAATTGTCCCATGAAATACTTCAGAATGGTAGAATATAGGCCATCCTTCCTACATCAAGTTCGCTCCCATAACATACCCACTCACATATATATCCACTTTGAAGGGACACTGCAAGTTCAGTATTGATAGAAATGGCACTTGACTGATATTTTTCTTTAGCTCCTCAAAGGCCCTCTATTGATCCTTTCCTCACCGGAAACTATTGCCATTCAATTTTACAACATGGAGTAGTGTTGCTACTACTAAAAATGAGGCTACTAGTTTCCTTAGGTATTGTGCCACCCCAACGAAACTCTTGACCTCAAAAATATTAGTATGAATCAACCACTTCATTATGTCCTCCATATTAGTAGGATATATCTTCAACTCTTCTCCATCTATCACATACCCTAGATAAACCAAATATTGCTATGAAAAATCACATTTCTTGAGATTTTCCAGCAACTGGTGCTTCTTTAATGTCCCTAGCACTGACATCAAATGTGAGATGTGCTCCTCTTAGGTAGAATTATATACCAAAGAGTTCAATATATTATTCATAAAATTCATAAACTTAGCTGGTGCATCACATATGCCAAACAAAATTACTAATCATTCATACAAACCTTTCCTTGTTTTAAAGGCGATATTATATGTATCTTCTTCTTTGACCTGAAACTCGTGATATCTTGACTTTAAGTCCTACTTGGTTAAGTATTTGGCTTGTTGCAATTGATCCAATAGATCATCTATCCTCGGAAGGGCATACCTATTCTTGAGCACAATTTTGTTTAACACCCTGTAATAAATACAACCAAGTTGCATCCTTCTTTGGCACAAGGATAATTAGAAACCCACATGGTGAGGTACTTGGTCGAATGACACCTTGTTCCAGTAGCTACTGAAACTACTTTTTTAGCCCATTTGCTTTTATAAGGGACTTCTTGTACATCCCAGTGTTTGGAAACAACTAGATGGCATGCTCCACTTCCCTCTTAGGCAATAACCCTTTAGGAACCTGCAACAGACACTTGTATTCATGTAGAAACTCTTCTAGTTGTTGTTTCCATTCCTTAGTACACCCCTCTAGGGATGAATTTGCTCTCATTGAATCTTCTATAGACTATTTTTATCTTAAAAACATTAATGCATACTTCTTGCTAGAATTGATCATTTTCTTAGCTTGGTTGGCACTTACTAGTGGAATTTTAGTCTTGCCCTTGTGTGTATTGATTATGAAGGATTTTCCATCCTTGATGAGGCAGTAATGGTTGGATATTTGCATGAATTTTGCATCCCATTCAAACACCTCTCCACATAAATCAAGGGGAACTTCATATAGTTCTACTTCATCAATAAAATCAACACTATTAACAATTTAATTATGTACGTTTAATTACTTTTATTTTTGCATCCTTATTTACTGATCCCAATGGATATGGACTTGGATGATCATGAAATTCCAATCCCAATTTGTTGATCAGCTCTAGTGCAATGATATTTTCCTATGAGCATGAGTCAAACAAAGCATTACTCTTTGTCTCCTTGACCTGTATATTTATATGGATGAGTCTGGCAATTTTTTGCTCTTCTTGTTGCTAAAGGCTACTCAAATTCAACCCCTTTAGCATTGATGTACATATAATATTTTCATCCATGTTTGAACTACTTTACACTAAGATACTTGAATCCATCGCCATGAGATTCTTCTTCTTAGTATCCTTCTTTTGGTTCTTTAGGTTGAGCTCTCGATGCAACTTCCAACACTTCTCCTATGTATGAACATTAATGTTATAGTTGTAGCAATGGTTGCTGGGATTTTTGTACAAATGTGTTCTAGTTGTTGTCTTTCTACCCTTCCTTTTAGTGCTATGTAATTTCCTTTAGTTTGAGAAGGGATTACAAAGGTAACCACAAACCACTTTTTGGCTAGAATCTAGTGCTTCTAGCCTTGGAGAGGGCTCTCTCCCTAAGGTTTTCTCAGTTAATTATATGACTAAATGATTTTTGATCTTAGGCTATTTATGAGGATCATCAAGGTGAAAAAGTTTTTAAATTTGTGACTATAGGGTGAAAGAGGGATCCATTAGGCATGGAGTCAAAATAATGTCCAGCAACTGATCACAATCAAATGAGCAATTTGAATGAGGGCGAGGTAGGCAGACTCTTGGATCTACAAATTTTTTTGTATTGTGGCTGGGATGAAATGAGAATAAATATCCATTAAATATAAAGCATGTATAGATGAATTACATATCTAACTTCACAAGAAAAACACTGAAATTATTTGACAAGCCTGAGCAGAGTACCAATGTAAATTCTGCAACATAATTTTCTTTCAAACAATTAAGAAGAATAGTACATGTGAAAACTAGAAGGGAAGAAAAATCACAAAGAGAGGCACATCACCATTATGTCTGACACAAGAATCATAGAGCCAAACTATCTCTATATTGATGTATTTATCACTTTTTAAAAACTTTCTCCAATATTTACAAAGTTTTCGAAAGATAAACTCTATTCACTCCTGAATCCAACCCTTTATACATTTAGATTCATGAATTATATACAATATTCTCTTCCTAAGTCAAAGGGGGTCAAAATCCACATATTCCCCCAATAGATAAAACTAATCACATCAAAATAGAAATGATAACAAACTACTTCCCTAAAAAACAAGAAATTGTTTAGACTCATTAATTACATGGGATTTTTTGAACAAAATGCATTAAATCACTCCCAAAAGATAATTCATGAATGTCTAAATTGGTAAGAACAACTATCATAGTCATAAACACCATCTGTATAAGTTTTGGAGTCGAATTCATTGGTCAAAAGGTTGTCTGCCTAAATACGCAACAAAACTATTGCGAATCTCTAGTTTCGCAGCAACTTCCGCAACAATCCAAGTTGTGCATACCTCTGATCCATATCTGAAAGGATGAAGCTAATGGGTTGTCTTGAAATTTCCATGAGAAGGTTATGAACTAATGAAACAACTTCAAAACTGAAAACGTGCCTCTGAACCACTATGTCCCTTTTGATATCAAATTCGCAGCAAACTTGTGTAGCACCTCCCCTGTAACTAATATTTTTTAATATCTCTTAAACGGTGAATCATATTGAGTTAATTTTTATTTTTATTTTATTTATTTATTTATTTATTTTTATTTTATTTTTATTTTATATATATATATATATATATAATAATATATATATATATATTATATATATATATTTCCAGAAGGTTTAAATATCATCATAATTCTTCTCCACACAAAATTTTAGCCAAATCCAACTCACGGAATTATGAGAGAACCAAACAATGGTTGTAGATGATGGTGGATCGTTTCTCGAAAACCATGAAGCATTTGACCTGAAATTAAGTGAGTGTATTTATCTTACCCCCATGCATGTCCTATAAAAATTTCATGGCAAACGGGTACAAAGGTTTAAGATATATGGTGAAAATACATTTGCACAGTGAGTTGTCTTTGCATGGCTTTAATCACATGCTTGAACTTTGGCTGAGCAAAAATGGATGATTGATGGTGTTTCCACCCTTCTAAACACATTTTAAGTTCCCACACACAAAAATAATTCCAAAATATTATTTTTTAATTAAACCCTAATGCTTTAGACAGTGGCGTAGCAAGAAGCGCAACAACTCATTGGTTACCATGCTTCTAACCATATTTTGAACTTCTGAACATGTTGGGAAGGTGGAAGACAACCCATACAACATTGGAAACCTGTTTAAAAACCTTTGCTTAAGCTTCAAAAATCCACCTTTGAAAATTACGTCTCACAGCATAAATGCAACAAACTCCAACTTTTGCAGTAAATTCAAGTGCAAATAGCATCGTTCCTCTTCTCGCCCTCCAAAGTGTGTCAAAGAAGATGATAGATTCAAATGGATGAAATGAAAGTGAAAAGGATTTGTAGCCTTCATACACTTCAAATATCTTCTTTTGAAGTAATGATGACCCAATTCTAGATGTGAAATATGGATAAGTGGTGGTTTTTAGCATGACATGACTGACCATAACTAATCCCTATAACTGACATGACTCAGCATAACAAACTCGTGATGACCAAATCTTTCATGACATGACCAATTACTCCTTATGATTACCCATTTTATGATGATCTCTGATGACACTAAACTTTGCCTTGACCAAATAGGCCTGTTTCAGTCTTAGAACCTTTTCATGAGACTTATTCCTAAACCTTATTCACAAAAGACCCTTTTAAACCATAATACTGATGAAATCAAGACTGACATTTACAAATTGACCTCAAGTGCATAGAAAGATTGAAATGGCCAAGATCCCTATAATATAGGACCCTAACATTGGCTCCAATGGGGATGGAATACTCCTTGTGAGGTACCAAGAACACGATAGACAAAGTGCCTAACCATCATCATTACTACAATCTTGATCCAAAACCACTGCAACTGAAACCAAACTGGAAACCTTTTCCAATCCTTAAACTAAACCAAATCCATTCTTCAAACTGAAACCTAAAATGTACACTAAAAATTGAAAACTCCATTGCAAACTAAAACTGAAAAGAATGCTCAGGGAGCTGAGCTTTATTCATAACACCTACCTACTCAAAATTACTGGAAACATTTATTAGATCAGGTAATATAGAAATGCCAGTGTAACCATAAAAGAAAATGGTTATTCGATCGTTTTATGCTCATATTTTCCTCAAGAAGACAAAAAAAATTGAATATGACAACTCCAATTCCAGGTGAAATAGATAACCTTGATCTGAGAATACTACACACTTCACATTTTCTGATGATTGCAACATGCTAGAAAAATAATCTTCAAAAGAATGAATGCCTACCCTTTGTTGAAAACTAGCAAAAAGATAAGGATCTTTTTCATTCATAATTGTTGGTTGTTCCGTGTGTTGGAAATATTAAGGGGGGGGGGGAATCAATATTCCTTAGCAATTAGCACTTTTAAATATTTTCAGAGAATTACTTAATCTTCAATTATTATTAATGTTTATGCAGTAATAATAATAAATAAAAGAACAAATTAGGCACAATAATTTTAGGTAGAAAACCCCCTCTAGGTAAAAATCCACCGAATTATTTTCTAATAAATTCTTTAATCTTCAGCCCCAACTGAAATGAAAGCAACACCTTTCTAGAATTCTAGAAAAACATTCTTCTCCGACTCCCACTAGAAGGATGCCCCAATGCCCTAGCTTGTTTAGTAATCAGCTGAATGGATGCCCCAACACTCTAGAAAGCGACAACTCTCCCTAGAACCACCCTACCACCCTTAAGTGTTCACAGGCACCAACCTATAGGTGACTTCATACACCTGTCCAACACCTCCCTGCCACCCTATAATGACTGAAATTAGACAAGACTGTGGATTCCCAAACCAGGGACAACAATCCACGATACAATAAGATGTACAATGATTTTTGTGTACTTGACCAAATACCCAATCACTCTATGACCTGCAACCCAACCATGACATCATCCCAACAATGACTCCTATACCTCCCAACATCGCCTCTTCGACTCTAGGCATAATGAATCTTTCACAAATTACCCTTTTACAATCTTTACAATGATGCCTCTTTTACAAATGACTTTTTTACAACTTTACAATGATGACTCTTTTATAAATGACTCTTTTACAACTTTAAAATGATGACTCTTTGCCTTAACAATACTTCATGATATCTAGATGATTGTCATGTCTTCAAGGATGTCCCATTGCAATGCTTCCTTTGATTCGATACTTCTGCTCTTGAATTCTTACTTGATGTTGTACTTGAATCTTCTTCTACCTGCATACAAAATTTGCCCCGCGAAACCAATCCCAGAACAAAACAAAATACCCTTCACTTGCCTTTGCCTACAAAACACATGTAAGTGCATAATAATTAATAAATACAAATACAAATTACAATGTGTACTTGAAGCGTGCTTGTAACTTTTGTTGTTGACTTGTTGCAACAATAGACAAAGAATTCCACTCTTGATATAGGCTCGGACTCTATGCAAGACTATATCTAAAACTGACCTAAAGATATATACAATAAAAACTGATGACAAACCCTAGAGTTGTGATGGACCAAGTTCTAAGTACAACAACAGATACCATTCTATCAACTATGACAAGGCAAGTAACATGAACATACAACATCATATAGATTTAGCAAACTTGATTTAGCATCAAGAATATGTAGCATCAAATGTGTAGTATCAAGAATAGGACATCTGAAATGTGGTATCAAAACTAAATATGACATATAGAGACATAGCGATATAAATGAGACCCTGTATATACTTACGTTATCTTGCAAAAACATATGTTAGACATGATACTCAAAATTCAAATGTAAATACTAATCACACATACCTTGTTGTAGGAGACTTACCCTTGATTTTTGATGTGTGGTCCTTACTATAATGATCCTTGAATGCATGTTTTTTCTTGCCTTCTAGGAGCTAGATATTGATTCTATTATATCTATGTAATTTCGGATCTCCAAGGTTTGAAATTGTGCCTTGTGGTAGTGATCAGGTGCTCAAAATTATACTCGAAAATCAAAGTGTCAAAATTTTGTTAAACTTAGATTCAAATCGAAGGTCTCATCATTTTGATTCCAACTGTGTGAACGACACTCAACTCTAATCTCGTATGTAGAAATTAGAGCAAGTCAAAGTTCATATTTGACTTGCTTACATGATAGGATTGGATGATGTGGTAAGGTCCTTCAGCGAATGAGGAGGTGCCAAGTGGACAACTGTCATTGGCCCCCAAATGTCGCAAATTGGAATCGTAGGAAAATCGGTGCCCATGCAGGGAAGGGTGTGATGCGATAAGGAAGGTGGGATGGTTTTCAAGAAACGACCAGAGGTGTGATGCGATGGATCAAAATCACAGATCGACGAAGGGTCGGTGTTACAAAATTGGCCCCCATAAGGTACCAGGTTGCGATGCGATATCACAATCACAAATCGCAACGGTGAGAAAGTTTTGCATATATAAAACCTCGGTTACCCGCTGAATTGAAAAATGCGATAAGTCCCCGAACACGAGAGTTTCATTAGTTCTAGTTTATAGTGTCATCAGGTCTGCGATATCACAATCACACAAACGCCGCCATGTACACAAAACTTAAGCCCACCAGTCCTTGTCGAATGTGATTTGTGATGGACAGTTGGTGCCGACGGATTATGGTCTACCGCTCGACAAAATTCTCGCTCGGTTAGCTGATTTTTGGAGCGAAATTGTGGGTTCTTGTAAGATATGGAGCAATTTGTGGAACTAATAGTGGGAGAAATAGGAGAATTCATAATATCTTCAGTTTTCCACCATATTGGTTGCAAAGAGAGGCAAGATAGCCATTTTTGAGTATTATGGATTGATTAGAGCAGGTTTCAGAAGCATTTGAGCATTGTAAACACATATTTTTGCTCTTTTGAGCATAATAGAGAGGTCAAAGCCATTGGAAGCTGGACCAAGGAGACGTAGCCCAAGAGGGGTGAACTCCTTCATCATGTGCTTGTTGTAATGTGTTTTTAATGATGTTTTATATGTGTTTATGTTGCTGTTAAGTTTATGGTTTATGTTAAATTGCTTGTAAAATTAACATAAAAACTCATTTTACTTGCAAAAATTCATGAATCCTTAAGCACACTGAAAGCATTTTGTTTATAATATGAGGAAGATCTTAGCACTACAAACTAATATTCTAAATTAGATCAAATTTGGTATCAGAGCACTAGGTTTTTCTTTGTGAAAGAAGGATTTAATTATTTGCAAGTCCATGTCATGCTTACAAGGTTAAAACTCAAAAGAGGTGAAGGAAAATCTGGTTGGAAACCGTGAAGTGGGGTCAAGGGGAAGAAGAACAAGGTTGCCACAATCTCCAACACTAGTTCAACCTCAATTTGCAATTAACACTCCAGAGATCATGTCTCATGAAGGAGAACCTACAAACATGACAGAAGATGAGAAGATCTTCAGAAAGGCTTTCTTTGATATGACAAAGATGGTGAAGGTCCTTTATGAAGAGAGCAATATCAGGTTGCATGGAGAAAATTCCAAGCTTCCCAAAGGAGAAGGTTCTTTAGGAGGAGGTAATGAAAAAGGAGGTAATGGGAATGGAGACAAACTTCCATCATCTCCACCATCTTCATCATCTTCTTCTTCACAAGCATCTTCACACTCTTCCACTAATACAACCCTTACTCATACTCATCATCATTCTTCAAAAGGAACTGGTAAATCACCTTTTTTAAAGCTTGATGTTAATTTAATTTTCCCATGTATAATGGTGAATTGAATGCAGAGAAACTTGATAATTGGATTCGTCAGTTGGAGGTCTATTGCCGGATTCAAAACCTTCAAGAGCATGACATAAAGATTCAGCTAGCTTCCTTGAGAATGGAGGGTGCAACACTAGCATGGTGGGAATCAAAGACCCAAGAGGAGATTAAAAAACATGGTAAGATCTCAATTTATTGGAATGATTTCAATGTTGCAATTAAAATAAAATTCTACCCTCTATCTTATATGCAGAAATTCATCATGAATTAGTAGAACTTTAGATAGCTAAAAGGTCAAAATGTGCAAGATTACACCCAAGAATTCAGAAAAAGGTCTCTGATGTTAGGTGTAGATTTGTAGTCATAGGAAACTTTGCTAAAGTACATAGGGGGTTTACACAGTTACCTTAGGCATACTATCTTAATGTTTAATGCCAATAATCTAGATGATGTGTGTGTGCAAGCCACTCATCTTGAGGCAAGAGGGAAAAACACCCCGGAAGAAGGTAGTAAAAATCCATTTAAGGGCAAGGGAAAAGAAAAGACTTTCAAAGGGAAGGAAAAGAAAAATGCATCTATCAAAAAGGAAGGAGACAAGATTACATTCAAACACTGTTCTAGAGAAGGTCATGATGAAGCTCACTGTTGGAAGCTTCATCCCGAAATGAAACCAAAAAGAAACAACAACAAGGGAAAATAGAAGACAACTGCAACCACTCAATAGGATTTGAGATCTAATTCAGGCGATGAAACTAAAATCACAACCATGGGGTTAAAAGGAAAAGAATCCATTTCCAGAAGTAGTTCTTCAGACTCGCAAAATGAAAATCCAAATGGAAAGAGGAGAATAGATTGATCCAGGAGGATCTCGAGACACCAAGGGGATGGATAAAGGCTCGAAATTTAAAATAGCAGAAATGAGAATTCGATGGCATTAGTTGAGAGGGCCCGTCTTCCTGATCATGATGGCATGAACGGTGCGTCAATTTGAGTTCGTATGCAAAAGATAAAGCTCTTCAAATATTGGTATGGCAGAGGAAAAAAGGGGCCCACAGTGCGCCACATGGCATCCTAGTGAGCACGTGGGACCCACATGGTAGCCCATCAAACACTGACACATGGCAGCCCGTCATTAGCCTCCTAAACCTGCTCAAGAAAACATGGGATATTTTGATTACAACTACAATTTTTATATAGTTATCCAATTAACTATATAAATAACAAAACAAAAAAATATATAATAAAAAATATATGAAACCATATAATAATATGGTATATCCCAACCATATATTCAAACCAACGTAACATCACAAAACCATATATAGCATATAATCAAACTATATATCATAATATGGTTATATAACAAAACAGTGGAGGGTTATAATAACCAACGTATGAGATGTTATGGTTATACCATATAACATATATGGTAAGGTTGACATACGATGCACCTAAACCAAACTATATATAATAGATTGTTATCCAACAAACATATACCATATAATTCCAAACGTATGCCATATTTAAACGGTGACTCCTATTTGTGCGACCATAGAAAAATTAATGGGCGCTGACATGGGCGGTGTTTAACACCATATAACACCCCCATGCAGTTTTTTTCTCTCTCATCACCATGCGGGGGTGTTATATGGTGTTAAACACCGCCCCATGTCAGGTGCATTAATATTTCTATGGTCGCACATTTAGCAATTGCCTATTTAAACCAACGAAGGTCATGGTTGAAGTGACATTTGTAACCAACAGAGATACGGATATGGGAATGGCTTGGGGGCAGCCATGTGGTGATCCCGCCGCCCATAAATATCAACGTACAACACCCAAGTTAAATATGGTTTTCGTAGGATGGGGATGGGATGGGTGCGGTCCCATGGAGTACGGGCCCACACCCCCCAATGGAGTTTAAAAAAATATATATTAATTGTAAATATGGTATACGGTTGTTTTTAAAGTGGCATATGATATTTATATATGTCAAACCAATAACCATATTTTAACCATTCGAAAGAGAGATCAAAGGGCACGGATTTTGAGACAAGGTGGCAGAACCCTGAACACTCAAAAAAATTGGTGGAACTTTGCTCGAGCAAAATTTTTGTGGGAGGGTGATTTTGGTCTAGTCTCAGAATTGGGCAAGTTTTATATTGATTTTACACCTCTCGGCTATGGGAATCCAATGGTGGTGTTAGTTTCTGGAACAGAGCTCTCCAATTTGCGGGCATTTTTCAGCATGGAGGTATAATGCTCCATTTTTGTAACTGATGAATGTAACTTCTTTTGATGCCATTTTAATGAATGAAATCCTTCCCATTGATTGAGAAGGGCCCGGAGACGTAGTCCAGGAGGGATGAACCCCGTTATCAGGTTCTTGTCTTTTTTTCTTCTTATGTGCTTCTTCTTCTTTCTCTCACATGTGTACATTTAAAGTTTCTCTTTGGCTAACCTACAAACTGTATATGTAATTCTTTTAATGCATCTCTAAACAAAAGATAACCTAGATCAGTGCAAGCCACTCATCTTGAGGCAAGAGGGAAAAACACCCCAGAAGAAGGTAGTAAAAACCCATTTAAGGGCAAGGGAAAAGAAAAGACTTTCAAAGGGAAGGGAAAGAAAAATGCATCTATCAAAAAATAAGGAGAGAAGATTACATGCAAACACTGTTCCAGAGAAGGTCACGATGAAGCTCACTATTTGAAGCTTCATCCCGAAATGAAACCAAAAATAAACAACAACAAGGGAAAATAGAAGACAACTACAACCATTCAACATGATTTGAGATCTGATTCAGGCGACGAAACTAAAATCATAGCCATGGGGTTAAAAGGAAAAGAATCGATTGCCAGAACTAATTATTCAGACTCACAAAATGAAACTCGAAATGGAAAGAGGAGAATAGCACTGTTTCATATAAGGGTGATATCAAAACATAACAAGATTGATACGTTGTTTGACAGTGGTCTCAAGCCAATCTTATCTGAGAAAACATTGTCAATAGTTTAAATCTGGAAATTGTTCCACATCATAAACCATATCCACTTGGATGGGTATGTGACAGTGCACAATTGTAGGTTACTAGAAAGTGTAAACTGAGATTTTCTATTACTGCAAATTTCATAGATGAAGTGGAGCTTGACATTGTGTCGTTAGATATATAGGGCATGGTTTTGGGGAGCCTATACCTTTATGATAGAAAAAATATCTTCCATCAACATGAAAATAAATAACATTTATTCAAAAATGGAGTAAAATATATTGTGAGAGCTCATAGAAAGAAAACAAATCTTTTGCTTGTTAATGCAGGGCATATGAAAAGACTGGTGAATTCGAGCAAGAATTTTGTGCTTCTCATGATCAAAACCAAAAATGATGTTGATAGTGAAGCTTTTAAAGGTTTTGATTCAAATTTGAAATATGAATTGGTTGACGAATTTAACCAATATGATGAAATGTTTCAGGTGTTGGGTTGTGTTATATTCTTTCCACGACTAACCCACATAGTTAACCGGGGGGAGTCACAGGGGGTTTGAGGGGTGCAGGTATCCCCACTCTATGGGGTCCAGGGCAGTGCCCCGAAATATTTTAGTTTTGGACCCTATATTAGGTTGGGCCGACCTACCTATGGTTTTGTGCATGTTTTTCACACATGGTTTTGGACGCAATGGTTTTCGGTCCATGGTTTTGGACGCGATGGTTTTCAGTCCATGGTATTGGATGCTTCGGCATGTATAAATATGTATTGTAACATTGAAAGGAAAATAATGAAAAAAATAAAGATGGTAGTCCCGGTTTTGGGATCTAGGGGAAAATCTCTGTGTATATGTGTTTTATGTGTTATGCTCTCGCATTGTTTATTTTCTGCGTTTTAGAATTCGTATGTAGTTAACTTCTGTATGGGGTTAAAACCTACATTTGGTATCGGAGCTGTTTTGGCTTCAAGGGGACGCCTTTGCTACTAAGGGGTTTCACTTGGGCCTGTGGTAGACCCTGTTTAGTGGGAGATCTGTGGGATTGATTTTGGTGGTGAAGGAAGATGGCGAGCAATGGAAAGATAGAGATCGAGAAATTTAATGGTTAGAGTTTTGAGTTATGGAAACTCAAGATTGATGATCTATTGGTGGATAAAGATCAGTGGATTCCGCTAGATCCAGGTACTAAACCAATGGGAGTGTCCGATGAAGAATGGAAGAAGTTGGATTGGAAGGCCAAGAGTGTGTCTTAGATTTAGTATTGCTGAATGTATTAGGAGAAGCTACGACGAAGGCTTTGTGGGACAAATTAGGGACTTTATAGCAATCTAAGTCTCTGGTAAATAAAATGTTCCTACGGAAAAAGTTGTATAACATGAGGATGAAAGGTGGAGACTTGGTGACAGAACATCTGAACACATTTAATACTGTGGTAAGTCAGTTATCATCTGTTGATATTAAAATTTCAGATGAAGATAAGTGCGTCAGTTTGTTGTGTTCTCTACCATATTCGTGGGAGAGTCTGGTTATTGCAATAGGTAGCAATGCAATTGCCTTGCAGTTTGATGAAATAGTCTCATCCTTGCTGACGAAGGAAATGAGATGGAAAAATATGGAGAGGTAGAATGGTTATGCCTTGTTTGTACGAGGACGATCCCAGAGAAACAAAAATAAGTCATCGAGTGGTAGGTCTAAATCTAGAGGGAGATCTAAATCTCCAAGAAAACCTGTAAAGTTGGTGTGCTGGAAATGCGGAAAGGAAGGGCACTACAAAAGGTGTTGTAAATCTAAAGCTCCTGATAAAGGAAAGGGATATGATGATGCTCCTTCTGTAGAGGTTAAAACTACCTCAGATGAATGTGGGGATGTGTACTTGGCTTCTTAAAGTACACATGTAGATCATGAGGCATGGTTGATTGACTCAGGTGCATCCTTTCACTTCACTCCCCATAGAGAGTGGTTCTGCGAGTATGAGAAATATGATGGTGGTGATGTCTTCTTGGAGGATGACAGGAAGGATAGAATCGTTGGTCGCGGGAAAGTAAAGTTGAAGTTGCAAGGTGGAAGGGTTAGAACACTTCTGGGTGTTCTACATATTCCTGCATTAGCCAGAAATCTAATTTCTGTAAGCAAGCTGGATGATGCATGTGTAAAAACAGTGTTCGAGAAGGATACCTGTAAGATGGTTCGGGGAGCACTAGTATTGATGCAGAGAGTTTGAATTGGAACTCTCTACAAGCTGCAAGGTAGCACTGTTGTTGATGGGTGCAACAGTTCTATGGTTCCCGAAAGTGGAGCAGAAAATCTAGTGGTCTCTGGAGAGAAGACCATGCTATGGCATCAAAGGCTTGGACATATTGTAGAGAAGGGCCTTCGAATACTTCATGGTAAAGGTATGGTAGAAGGTATGAGTAAGACCTCTCTAGATTTTGATTTCTGTGAAAATTGTGTATATGGGAAGCAAAATCGGGTTAGTTTCCCCTCCGGTGGTAAGAGGGCGAAAGAGATATTAGAGCTTCTGCACAATGATTTGTTTGGACCTGTGAAGGTTCCATCACTTGGTAAATCTATGTACTATGTATCATTTATAGATTAATTCTCAAGGAATACATGGATATATTTCCTTAAGAAGAAATATGAAGTCTTTGACAGGCTTAAAGAATTTAAGACTCTGGTGGAAAACTAGACAGAGAAGAAGATAAAGGTGCTGAGGACAGGTAATGGTGGAGAGTTTTGTAGTAAGAAATTTGAAGAATTTTGTAAGAAGTGTGGTATAGCACGGCAGAAGACTACTCCATACACACCTGAGAAAAATGGAGTTGCAGAAAGAATGAATAAGACATTGATGGAAAGGGAAAGAAGCATGCTCAGTGGTGTTGGTTAGGATAGGAATTCTGGGTAGAGGCGGTGGAGACAACATGCTACCTGGTCAACGGATCACCGTCATCAGTGTTAGAGGATAAGACTCCACAATATGTATGGATTGGTAAGAAACCCTCTCTTTCACATCTGGGGGTATTTGGATGTGATGCATATGTACATGTTCCAAAGGATAAATGAACCAAGTTGGATAATAAATCTGAAAAGTGCATCTTTATTGGGTATAAGGATGGTTTAGAGGGTTATAAGCTTTGGAAACCAGTAACAAGAAGGTTGTATACAACCAAGATGTGGTGTTCAGAGAGGTAAACGATGTTATTAAACATGAAGTCTAATCAAAGGAAGCTGAGAAGATAGAGTTTGAGCTAAAGGAGGAAGAATCAGACCCTACAGTGGAGGAGGAATCAAAAGATGAAGAGCCACAAACTCCGGGTGTGAGAAGATCAGTTTGAGAAAGAAGGCAGCCAGAAAGGTATAGTCCATCTGATTTCTGTTCAAACTTTGCTTTATCTATTACTGATGATGATCCCATAACTGTGAAGGAAGCAATAGATTCAGAGGATGAAAAACTATGGAAAGAGGCCATGGTTGACAAAATGGCATCTCTGCACAAAAATGAGGCTTGGGATCTGATGGAGTTGCCGGCGGGAAGGAAACCCATTGGTAGCAAATGGGTGTTCAAGAAGAAGATAAATGCAAAAGAAAAGGTGGAGAAATACAAAGCTCGGTTGGTAGAAAAAGGTTATTCCCGGGTGCCAGGAATTGATTTTGGTGATATTTTTTATCTTGTTGCCAAGGTAACTTCTATTAGATTACTTTTATCTGTTGTTGCTGATTTTTATTTTGAGGTAGAATAGATGGATGTGAAGACAACATTTCTTCATGGGGATTTGGAAGAGGATATTTACATGAAGAAACCTGAAGGCTTTGAAGTGAAGGGTAAAATAGAATTGGTATGCAAGTTAAAGAAGTCTTTGTCTGGGTTAAAATAGTCACCAAGGATGTGGTATCATAAATTTGATACATTTATACGGGGACTTGGCTTCACTAGAAGCAAAGCAGATCACTATGTGTATTTTAAATTAATTGGTGACTGTGTTATTTATTTGGTCTTGTATGTGGATGATATGTTGCTAGTTGGAAATGAAAAATAAATTATCGAGGATTTGAAGATCCATTTGTCCTCCAAATTCGACATGAAAGATCTTGGTGCTGCAAACTATATTTTGGGCATGGAAATTAAAAGAGATTGGACAAAGAGGAAGCTCTGGTTAAATCATAGGAAGTATGTCGCGACAATATTGTAGAGGTTTAATATGAAAGATAGTAAACTGATGAAGGTTCCTATTCTTGTAGGTGTAAAGTTATCTATTGAACAGTGTCTCAAGAAACAAGAAGAGGAAGAGGACATGTCCTGTGTTCCATATGCAAGTGCAGTCGATAGCTTGATGTATGCGATGGTCTGTACTAGACCAGACATTGCACATGCAGTGGGAGTATTGAGCAGGTTTATGTCAAA
>APFE031708089.1:70744-146864 GCA_000404065.3 Pinus taeda | reverse complement strand
GTTTATGTCAAAACCAGGGAAGGAGCACTAGACAACAGTGAAGCGGGTTTTCAGGTATTTGTGTGGCACTAGTGATTATGGTTTGTGCTACCAAGGAAGACTAGGATTGGATAGAGTGTTAGATATTCATGGCTTTGTTGATGCAGACTGGGCTGGAGTTCTGGATCAAAGAAGATCTACAAGTGGGTATGTGTTTAACCTATTTGGAGGTGCAGTCAGTTGGATAAGTAAGAAACAATCTGTAGTGGCACTATCGACTACAGAGGCAGAATACATGGCAGCCACTCATGCAAGCAAGGAAGTAGTTTGGTTTTAGAGATTGTGTTCAAGTATGGGGTTAGTATAGGGAGCTATAAGGATAGATTTTGATAGCCAAAGTGCAATATTCTTGGCAAAGAACCCTGCATATCATTCAAAGACAAAGAACATTGATGTTTAGTATCACTTTGTGAGGGATATGATAGAAGACAAAAATGTGTCGCTGGTAAACGTGGACATTTTGTAGAATACTGCAGATGCATTGACAAAATCGATGAGCTCTAAGAAGTTCTCTTGGTGTAGATAAAAAATGGGCATTGTGGGGCTGGATAAATGACTAATCTCTCTTGTGGCCCCCTGTGGAAAGAAAACAACAAGTGGGAGAATGTTGGGTTGTGTTATATTCTTTCCACGACTAGTCCACGTAGTTAACCGGGGGGTTAGAAGGGGGGCAGAGTCCCCCCTTCGTTACGTTGATTACTTAGCAGGGGGAGTCATTGGGGGTTTGAGGGGTGCAGGTAACCCCACTCTATGGGTTCCAGGGCAACGCCCTAGAAAATTTTGGTTTTGGACCCTATATTAGGTTGGGCGGACTTACCTATGGTTTTGTGCATGTATTTCGCACATGGTTTTGGATGTGATGGTTTTCGGTGCATGATTTTGGATACGATAGTTTTCGGTCCATGGTATTGGATGCTTCGACATGTATAAATATGTATTATAACATTGAAAGGAACATAATGAAAAAAATCAAACTGGTGTCTCGGTTTTGGGATCCAGAGGAAAATCTTTGTGTATATGTGTTTTATGTGTTATGCTCTTGCATTGTTTATTTTCTGTGTTTTAGAATTCATATGCAGGTAACTTTTGTACGGGGTGAAAAACTACATTAGGAACCAAAGTGATTACCTCTAAAGAGAGGAATCCAAAACGAGATACAATTACAACAAGATTGTCCTCTTTCTAACATTGGCATGTACATGATGTCAGTGATGGAAAGCGTAGAAATTAAGACGCGAATCCAAGAGTTGTTGAATAAAGGGATGATCAGACCATATTCCTTGCTTTATGGTCCACCTAGTATCTTGGTGCCAAAGAAGGATGGAACATGGCACATGTGTGTGGACTTCTGTGCATTGAACAAAATTACGGTAAAGAACCATTACCCACTACCTTGAATAGATGATTTACTTGATCAATTGAAAGATTTAAAGTATTTTAATAATTTGGACTTAAGAAGTGGCTACCATCAAATTAGAATAGTTGAAGGAGACATTTGAAAGACAACGTTCAATACAAAACAGGGTTTGTTTTAATGGCTAGTTATGTCATTTGGTTTATGTAATGCTCTAGCTGCATTCATGCGTGTGATGAATGATGTGTTGAGGAAATTTCTTGATTAATGTGTCATAATCTACTTAGATGACATCTTAATTTTCATTAAATCTTGTGATGAACATGTCATGCATGTAAGAAAAGTACTTGATGTCTTGAAAAAATAATAGTTGTGTGTTAAGATGTCAAAGTGCGAGTTTGGAAAGACTTTTTTAGTTTACTTAGGTCATATTGTTGGAGAAGGTGAGTTGAAAATATATCCCTTGAAGGTTGATGTCATTGTAAATTGGCCAAGGCCCAAGATAATTACAGAGGTAAGAAGTTTTTTGGGAGCAAACCAATATTGGACGAAATTCATTGCTATTTTTTCTCTTATAGTAGCTCCTTTGCATCTATGTTGAGATTGATAAGATTTGATTTGTCTTCCAAGATAGAAACCTTAGGGTTAAATCTTGTTGGCAAGGTTTTGAGGATATTTCAGACAACAATTTTCATTTCAACAGGTTCTCCCAAACCTTCTAATGTATCTGTTGTTTCATCAACACACTGAAAGTATGCAACAATATCTTCATCTTCCCTCATTTTGAGTTGCTCAAATTTTTCCCTAAAAATTTGAAGCTTTGTTTCTTTCACCTTTGAGTCACCTGCATATATATGTTCAAGCTTGCCCCATACTTCTTTAGTAGTTTTTAAACTCAATACCTTAAGATAAATAGATTCTATAAGTCCACTGGTAATAAGATCTTTAGCCTTTGCATCATATACCATATTTTTCTTACCTTGTTCATCCTGGGTTGATGTGAAGCCTTTGTCAACGATTTCCCATACTTCGTATCCTTGCGCCAAAAAATGAACCTGCATTCTTCCACTCCAAAGTGCATAGTTATTTCCATTTAACAAAGGAAATATATTTTTATTATACTCCATTATCTCCTTCCAGTTGTTAGACTGCTATTGAAGGAACTTGGCTCTGATTCCATTGTTGGAAATACTAAGGGGGGGGGGGGGGGTGTGAATTAGTATTCCTTATCAATTAACACTTTAAATATTTTCAAAGAATTAGTTAATCTTAAATTATTATTAATGTTTATGCAGTAATAACAATGAATAAAAGAACATAGTAGGCACAAGAATTTTAGGTGGAAAACCCCCTCTAGGTCAAAAACTATCGAACGTGTTTCTAATAAATTCTTTAATCTTAAGCCCCAACTGAAATGAAAGCAACAACTTCCTAGAATTCTAGAAAAGAATTCTTCTCCAACTCCCACTAGAAGGACGCCCCAATGCCCTAGTTTCTTCAGTAATCAACTGAATGGATGCCCCAACACCCTAGCAAGCCACAACTCACCCTAGCACACCCCTACCACCCTGAAGTGTTCACAGGCCTCAACCTGTAGGCCTAACACCTCCCTGCCACCGTATAATGACTGAAATAAGACAAGCCTGTGGATTCCCAAACTAGGGACAACAATCCACGATACAATAATATGTACAATTATTTTTGTTTACTTGACCAAATACCCAATCACTCTATCACTTGCAACCCGACCGTGACATCATCCCAACAGTGACTCATATACCTCCCAACACTGCCTCTTTGACTCTAGGCATAATGACTCTTTCATAAATGACTCTTTTACAATATTTATAATGATGAATCTTTTACAAATGACTCTTTTACAAATTACTCTTTTACAACTTTACAATGATGGCTCTTGGCCTTAGCAATACTTCACAATATCTGGATGGCTCTCATGTCTTCAAGGACGTCCTGCTACAATGCTTCCTTTGATTTGATACTTCTTCTCTTGAATTATTGCTTGTTGTTTTACTTGAATCTTCTTCTACCCGCATGCAAAATTTGCTCGATGAAACCAATTCCAAAACAAAACAAAATACCCTTCAACTTACCTTTGCCTGTAAAACACATGTAAGTGAATGATAATGAATAAATACAAATTAAAATTACAATGTGTACCTGAAGTGTACTTGTAACTTTTGTTGTCGACTTGTTACAACAGTAGAAAAATACTCCCACTCTTGATATAGGTCTGGACTCTATACAATACTATATCCAAAACTGTCCTAAAGATATATACAATAAAAACTGATGATAGACCCTAGACTTGTGATGGACCAAGTTCTAAGTATAACAACATAGACCATTCTATCAACTATGACAAGATAAGTAACATGAACTTACAACATCATATAGATTTATTAGACTTGGTGTAACATCAAGAATATTAGCATCAAATGTGTAGTACCAAGAATAGGACATCCGAAAGGTGGTATCAACATATAGAGACATAGAGATATAACCGAGACCCTGTATATACTTACGTTGTCCTGAAAAACATATGTAAGGGATGATATTCAAAATTCAAATGTAAACACTAATCATACATATCTTTTTGTAGGATACTTACCCTTGACTATTGATGTGTGGTCCTTACTACAGTGATCCTTGAATTCAAGCTTTTTCTTGCCTTCTAGGAGCTCGATATTGAATCTATTATATCTATGTAATTTTGGATGTCCAAGATCTGACATTTCACCCTGTGGTAGCCCTTTGAGCCCTCTTTCAACCCTATAGGTCTGATCAATATTGGATTCTTCAAGAAAGAGCTATGCCCCATCTCCCACGATGACCTGATTATAGACTCGTTTAGTATAGTGAATGTTTACGAAGTTCCACATGTCACCGTTGTGATCTTCGGCCTTGAAAAGGATACCCAAAAAAACTACAATTCGTCCTCTTTCTGTCACTATTTATGAAATTTGATTCGAATGCTTAGAGAGAGAGTTATGACAATTTTCCCAATGTCATCTGTGTTGGGTTGTGTTATATTCTTTCCACATAGTTAACAGGGGGTTTAAGGGGTACCCATAACCCCACTTTATGGGGTCCGGGACAACGCCCCGGAAAATTTTTGTTTTGGACGCTATGTTAGGTTGGGCGGATCCACCTATGGTTTTGTGCATGATTTTCGCACATGTTTTTTGCACGCGATGGTTTTCGGTCCATGGTTTTGGACGCGATGGTTTTTCGGTCCATGGTATTGGATACTTCGGCATGTATAACTATGTATTGTAACATTGAAAGGAACATAATGAAAAATCAAGCTGGTAGCCCCGGTTTTGGGATCCAGTGGGAAATCTTTGTGTATATGTGTTTTATGTGTTATGCTCTCGCATTTTTATTTTTCTTGTGATTTAGAATTCGTATGCAGGTAATTTCTGTACGGGGTTAAAATCTACAACCTGTTTGACATAGAATTCGGGAGCCTGCAAAAGCCCTAACTTCCACAGATCATATCTCTGAAAATATAGCGAACCAAGATCTAAATATCGGTCAGGAGGTTCATAAAGATTTCAGCTTAAATGGGTTTTAATTTCAGATTCTGAATCTTCATAGAAAAGCGTTATAGGGAAAATTCCATTATTGCTTGTTTGAAGCCACAAAATTCCTACTAGAAGAGGATATGAGGATCACTACTTATATGAATGTCTTGAGTTGAGAGGGTCCTCAACATGTGAACGTTGGAGGTATTTTAGGAGCAATTTTTTTTTTTTAATTAATTATTGACTATTCAATGACCACAACCAATTATGAGTTCCATGCCACAACCCCATAGGGTTTTAGCCCACTAACTAGGGTTACTAACTTCAAACACGAATATCTCTCAAACCATGGCATGCCATATATCAACAAAAACATCTCGATGAGTAGAATCCATCTAGAAGAGTGTTGACTCAGAATAGAGTATTTTTTTCAAGTCAAAATTCCCATGAAAGATCAGGGTAGCCCTTAGTGATTCTTGGGTTGACATCGATGACAACCATTGATCAACACCGTTTGATTAATTTGATCCTCCTAAAAAATGGCATTACACTGTCCTTTTATTTTATCACACAGATAAAAAACAATATCTATCTCAAGCTCATTTTCAAAATGATCAGAGGCCAATGGGTCATATTTCACATCATCTATAGTAAGACAAGGATTTGTGTACTCTTGAAAAAATTCTGAATATTTTAATTCAAATGATGAAAAATTATTAATACTTACTTCACCTCCAAGGTTATCAAAGAAAATTTTCTCCTATTACAACTATAGAATGCCATTATAATGATTTGGCTCATTGTCACAAATTTTCTCATGAAATAAGGATCTAAAAAATGAATGATATGAAGAACAATTTGGGTGACTATCCTGATATTCCTTCTAATCAGTTAAAAACTAACAAGACTGCTGCAAATTTTCTTCAACTTTAGAGGATGGAACATGATTTTCATTATTAAAATCCTACTCAGTTTCATTTTCATCTAAAAGAGAGGCTACCATTTCTTCTTGGTGATCATAATGGTTCTCTACTAAGATTCCAACATTTCTTCATCCATGAATTCTTTATCACCATAATAATTTTCCATTTTTGAATGAAATCCTTAAAATGGTCACAATAATTCTCAACCAATGACAAAGAAGAATAAGATTCTTTTTTATTTCTAAAAAAAATACTAAATGAAAATATTTAAGGGAATACAAGCTACCAGGTGGAAAACCTTCATACCACAATGTCGATTTTCCTTCCAAAGTAACCATAAACATCTTCATCAAGAAGTATTCATGAAATTGAACCCTTAGTCTACGCACATGCATGTGAAATTTAACCAAGTGAAGAGCAACATCATCTCCTACCTAATCTTTGAATCTTGGCAAATAAGTTTTCCAATCTAGATGAGGCATGTGATTCAAAAAATGTGGAATGTGACATCATTTTAAAGGAGCATATGTTGCAGATATAGAACTCATCTCGAGCCAATAGAGTTTCCAATAAAACCTTGATTTTTGGATCCTACTGCCATTGGAATCTTTCCGAATTTTTTAATTCAAATGATGAAAAATTCTTAATACTTACTTCACCTCCAAGGTTATCAAATACAATTTGTTCCTATTGCAACTATAGAATGCCATTATTATGATTTGGCTCATTGTCACAATTCTTCTCATGAAACAAGGATCTAAAAAATGAATGATATGAAGAACAATTTGGGTGACTATCCTGATATTCCTTCTAATCAATTAAAAATTGACAAGACTGCTGCAAATTTTCTTCAACGTTAGAGGATGGAACATGATTTTCCTCATTGAAATCCTACTCAATTTCATTTTCATATAAAAGATAGGCTACCATTTCTTCTTGGTGATCAAAATGGTTCTCTACGAAGCTTTCAACCTTTATCGCCATAATAATTTTCCATTTTTGAATGAAATCCTTAAAATGGTCACAATAATTCTCAACCAATGACAGAGAAGAATGAGATTCTTTTTATTTATAAAAAAAATACTAAATGAAAATATTTAAGGGAATACAAGCTACCAGGTGGGAAACCTACATACACGATCTCGCTTTTCCTTCCAAAGTAACCATAAACATGTTCATCAAGAAGTATTCATGAAATTGAACCCTTAGTCTATGCACATGCATGTGAAATTTAACCAAGTGAAGAGAAACATCATCCCCTACTTGATATTTTAATCTTGGCAAATAAGCTTTCCAATCTACATGAGGCATGTGACTCAAAAAACGTGGAATGTGACATCATTTTAAAGGAGCATACGTTGCAGATATAGAAATCATCTCGAGCCAATAGAGTTTCCAATAAAACCTTGATTTTTGGATCCTACTACCAGTGGATTCTTTCCGAATTTTTTTAATTCAAATGATGAAAATTTCTTAATACTTACTTCACCTTCAAGGTTATCAAAGACAATTTTCTCCTATTGCAACTATAGAATGCCATTATTATGATTTGGCTCATTGTCACAATTTTTCTCATGAAACAAGGATCTAAAAAATGAATGATATGAAGAACAATTTGGGTGACTATCCTGATATTCCTTCTAATTAGTTAAAAACTGATAAGACTGCTGCAAATTTTCTTCAACTTCAGAGGATGGAACATGATTTTCATCATTAAAATCCTACTCAGTTTCATTTTCATCTAAAAGAGAGGCTACCATTTATTCTTGGTGATGAAAATGGTTGTCTACAAAGCTTCCAACATTTCTTCATCCGTGAATTCTTTATCGCCATAATAATTTCCCATTTTTGAATGAAATCCTTAAAATGGTCATAATAATTATCAACCAATGACAGAGAAGAATGAGATTCTTTTTATTTCTAAAATAATACTAAATGAAAATATTTAAGGGAATACAAGCTACCAGGTGGAAAACCTTCATACCACGATGTCGATTTTCCTTCCAAAGTAACCATAAACATCTTCATCAAGAAGTATTCATGAAATTGAACCCTTAATCTACACACATGTTGGAAATAATACTGAGAGGGGGGGGTGAATCAATATTATCTACTTCTTTTTCTAAATCTTCCTTATTTGTTCTTTGAACTAGTTTTGCATGTCAGTACCATAAAATAATGAGCATGAACAAAGAAAACAGCAGTCACATCAAAGAACACCAGATATAAGGTGGAAACCCAATGTGGGTGAAAACCACCTGCTGCAATATGTCTCTATCTTCTTTCAAATTAGAAACTCCTTTTACAATGGTCTTGTACTGGTGCAGTCCTTTACCAGTACGCAGGCTGCAACCTGCAGAGAGCTACAACTCTCTCTCGTTTTCCAGTCTCTCCTGGAAGGGAGCTACAACCCCCTACTTCTTTTCTTACAAGGACCACTTTTCATAAATTTTCAAACTGGATCCATAAGCATCAAATGATCATCTAGTATAAGAGAATCACCCAATCAACTGTAGTAACCAGATCAATAATAGGACCAAACCCAGAACACAACAATGATAAACAAGGATTTTAAGAGAAGTAAGCACCCTGCTCAACTGCTCGCCTGCATACTTGTACTCACCCTGCTCAACTGCTTGCCTGCATACTGGTACTCACCCTGCTCAACTGCTTGCTTGCATATAGTACGCATCCTGCTTAACTGCTAGCCTGCGTACGTACGCTCTCTGCTCAACTGCTAGCCTGCGTACCCCGCTCTGAGTCCACTGAACTGCCTGCGGTCATCCGCACCTGAAACCCTTCTGTGCCTGCGTACAGGCGCACCTGAAACCCTTCTATGCCTGCGTACTGGCGCACCTGAAACCCTTCTATGAATGCGTACCGGCACACCTGAAACCCTTCTGTGCCTGCATACCAGCGCACCTGAAACCCTTCTGTGCCTGCGTACCGGCGCATCTGAAACTCTTCGCTCCTGCGTATGTACGCACTTTTCGCTCACTGTGCCTGCGTACCTTCGGGCATAGATGATTTCAAGACTTCAGAAAGGACCCAGACAGTTAGATCTACAGATCTGAACATGTGCCGAAGAGATCTTAGTCCATCAGTAGATTCGCCTTATTTAGATCTAGACTAGATCTAACCCTCATAAGATATTCAACCAAAAAACATACTTAAGCCAAATGATCTCCTCTGCTTTATATAGGCAAGCTCTTCCTCAAATCAAGGATCATGGGGCTCAATAATAATAATAAAATAAACAATACCACAGGCCAAAACCATGATAACACCAATACCGTTGGCTAAATACCATGAGAAAACCCCACGATGTGGGCGCTTAACTGCCTTGAAGTGTGTGCACTGGGGTACGCACCCCATGAATGGGTAACCCGCGTATTTGGACGCGGTCCCTGCATGGTATACCTGCGGGTACGCACCTCCTGAACTGTTCTCCTGCGTACTTTTTTATTTTCATCAAAATGAGAGCCATGCCATGGGTGTTGCCATCAAGTACAACATCTGAAACATATAATCATACCAGAACCATAATGCCAACACCTTGAAAGGCAAATTATAAAGAAGATCAACTTAAAATTTATCTAAATTTACCTAATGGAGCATTGTCACCTAACGAAAAACATTTAGTGGTTCTAGGCTAGAGACGTGTTTTGACGTCGTAAAACAAAGCAGTTGGCGCTAACTTGTCTGTAATACATCCCGAGTGTGATACCTCATTCCACGTACGTGATTATATCATTGCTCGTCCACATACCTTCAAGTATATAGGGTGGTGTTACAGTACGTAAAGTATATGGGAATTCTTTCACTATATGGTTTTGCATTAGACAACACTTATACAGATTGGGCCTCCACGTACTTTTGGGTATATATGGGAGGACAAAACTAGGTTGCTATCCATCCTTAGGTAATTGAGTCAACCGCCTTGTACACTGTGATACACTGAACATAGTATTTGGGGAGATTTCCTGCCCATACTTCTTGGTTCGCCAGGAGGTATTCTGGAGTTCACAGTTGCTTGGTAAACCTTTTGCCTAGATTATCCATATTTTGTTTTGTTATGTTACTTTGATTAAAATAAAATTAATTGACTATGGATAACATCCTCCGTGCTCATCCCTTAGTTGATTTTAGGTTGAAACATATGGCAACAAATCCAGAGTCCACCAATCAAGGAATTCCTTTTGATGGGAATCCTAGTCCTTTTCCTCCTTTTGGAAATATTGGTCCTCCTTATATGGCTACATTATCCCTACTAGGATTTACCGTTGGCTTTCCAGTATGGTTGTTTTCAACCTCGTTGGTTCAAAATGTCGTGACTTCTCCACAAACAAGTACACCTCCAACTGGACAAAATCAACCTCTAGTTGATCCTAACGTTGACCCTTTGCCTTCTTCCTCAGTTGTTTCTTCCTCCCCTTCTTCCTCTTCACCTAGTGAAAGTATTGGTAATAGTAACCAGGTGGCTAAGAAGAAGAAGAAAGGGAAGAAGAAGAAGAAGAAGAAGCAAATTCAACAGAGTGCCAACCAAGCAGCCATTGCTTTGAATGTAACATCTGATAAGAAATCATCTGTCAAGCCTCAAAAAGTTCAATATCCATGAAAACTTTGTGTGGGAGACCATAATCTTCGAAACTGTCCTAATATTCCTCAGATCTTAGAAGAATGGTATTCCCATTCACATCATCCTGTGTTATCAACTTCTGGAGATCATGTTGGTGACACACCATCAACTAGTGGTAGTAAAGTTCATGAAAAGAAGGGAAAAGTTAAGTTTCCTTGTAGGTTATGTGAAGGGAATCACCCCATTCTCCTTTGTCCCTATCTGGATGAAGCCAAAAAAGATTTTTTCTAAGCGTCCTCCTTCATTGCAACGACTTCCATCTGGTTACATGAGACTCTCCCTTAATCCTTCACTAGTTGATGAATTGATTGACTCAAATCAATTGTCAGTCAAACCCACTCTCTGAAAGTTAATCCTATGAGTATATATCCAAACCAAATTAACAGGTTGTGGAAATAGTTGACCCGATTTCACTTTTAGTTAATCATACCTTTCCCGAATAGAGTGAATATTATACCACTCAAGTTCTTTTTGTTTCTTCATATTCCAATGAGCTTGGGGACAATCCTCCTATTCCATCAAGGCAAGAGGAAAATATTCTCATTCTCGTAACTAAAGGGGATAATTCTCTCATTCTTACGATACCCCCTCCAAGTAGTCTAGTCACTTCCTTTGATTGGAATCGAATGGTAGGATTTTGTCTTCCTTCTTATATGTCTTTCCAGATCATAGTAGGGGTTTGTAATATGATTGTATATGGCACTATTGTAGATGAAGGTGCGTCAATGAGTATCCTTTCCTCTACTACTTGGCAAGTGCTCAGTTCACCATCACTTGTGCCTGTTACCTAGAATCTATTGCCTTTTAATAGAGGAACTAGTCAACCATTATGGATCCTTCCTCAGTTGCTTATTAATTTGGGAGAAAAAATTATTTATCTGAATGTGATGGTAGTCCTAGGCCCTTTAGATTACAATTTACTTCTTGGGCGCAATTATGTTTATGACATGGGAGCTATTGTTTCAACACTCTTTCAAGTAATGTGTTTCCTGCATGAAGGTAGAATTGTCACCATTGACTAGTTTTCATTTCTCGGTCCAAATATCGCTTCAAGTCAACTATCTTCCCTAAGCGGTCCTTTTGTACCAATGGTATCATCCCCACCACGGGTTAATTATGTGGCAACCTGTTCCATGCCTACATCTACAGACGATCAATTTCATGATGTTGTAAATTATGTACTGGGGGCATTGGAACCAGATCTCTTCTTCTAGAGCATTGTTCTCCCATGAGATGAGAACCTCTTAGAAGTCATGACCTCATATGGGTCATCATCAAGGAATATGAGGATAGTTCTTTTACTGTGTCAACCTCATTAAAAAAATGAAACATCTTCCATGAGGATAGTTCCTTGTCTTGTGTCAACCTCGTTAAAAAATGAAACCAAGTATATGAGGATAGTTCCTTGTCTTGTGTCAACCTCATTAAAAAATGAAAGCAAGGATACGAGGACAGTTCATCATCTTGCGTCAACCTCATTAAAAAATGAAACAACTCCCATGAGGATAGTTCCTTGTCTTGTGTCAACCTTGTTAAAAAATGAAACCAAGGAATATGAGGATAGTTCTTTTACTGTGTCAAATTCGTCAAAAAATGAAATAGGACAATGAGGATAGTTCCTTGTCTTGTGTCAACCTCATTAAAAATTGAAACCAAGGGTATGAAAATAGTTCCTGGTATTATGTCAACCTCATTAAAAAATGAAAGAAAGGAATATGAGGATAGTTCTTTTATTGTGTCAACCTCATTAAAAAATGAAACAGGTGCATGAGGATAGTTCCTTGTCTTGAGTCAACCTCGTTAAAAAATGAAACAAGGAGTATGAGCATAGTTCCTTGTCTTGTGTCAAGCTCGTTAAAAAATAAAACAAGGAATATGAGCATAGTTCCTTGTCTTGTGTCAAGCTCATTAAAAAATGAAACAAGTAATATGAGGGTAGTCCTTATACTGTGTCAACCTCATTAAAAAATGAAACAAGTTCCATGAGCATAGTTCCTTGTCTTGTGTCAAGCTCGTTAAAAAATGAAATAAGGAATCAGAGCATAGTTCCTTGTCTTGTGTCAAGCTCATTAAAAAATGAAACAAGGTCCCCTGGAGTAAAGTTCCAAGTCACGTATTTGATTAGATCTCGTAAAATCCCAGTCGAGTCTTTCACTTGATATCGTAATTGAACCTTCATTCCATCCACCTGATAGCCATGAGTAGTCTACTTATGCGAATGTAATGAAGCTTGGGGGGCATGCACCTAGTTGTAAATTTAAGTCTCCCCTTAGGTTATGTGAAGGTAATCACCCCATTCACCTTTTTACCTATTTGGACAAAGCGAAAAAGGTGTTGGATAACCGTCTTGCTTCACTGCAGTGACTTCCATCTAGTTACAGGAGACTCTCCCTTTCATCATGCTGGGGGCATGTAAACCAATCTCAAGCATAGTTTTTTGTTTCAAGCTTGCGTAAAAATAAAACTGAATCCAAGCATAATTTTCCATTTCAATCTTGTGTAAACATGAAACTGAATCCCAGCATAGTTTTTCGTTTCAAGCTTGTGAAAGCATGAAACTGAATCCAAGCATAGTTCCTTATGGTTCAAGCTTGTGTAAAAATGAACCCATTTCCATTTTTAACCTTTATGATTTCCATTCTATCAGCCTTTTTCGTCAGACGAGCCTTGGTTGTTTTCATCCCATAGCCACCATCCCTTTGGCCAATCATAGGCTTTCACTTGGTTGTTTTACCCTTTTTTGAGGAACAGTTGCAATGAGTGGTCTTATTATCCAGCCTCTTCACATAAATCAACATGTTTTAAGAAGTTCCAACAGTACCGGAACCAGTTGCTATCCTAGACACCACTCATTCCTCAAACTGGAGTCCTCTTTAAGCTCTTTTCAGATCTAAACATGAAAAGATTGCCAAGCGCTTGTCCTTTCCAGCTCGTTAATGGATTGGAAACAACATCTCTCTTGTATTATTTTACGCCTTTTCAGGCTTGAGAGATTAATTTACGAAAAGGAACTTGTGAAGTTTTATTTTTGTCCCTTTTCAAACTCTCTAAACATGAAAAGGACCAAGTTATCTTTGTCGTTAAACTCGTTAAAACATCAAATAGCGACAAACTTGTCCATCTAGACAAGACCGAGTTTCACCTTTTCTAGACTCATTAAAGAGTCGCATATTGATGGATTCACTAGAAGGGTGGAATTATACAACAAGCATATGTTATCCCCCTCATGCTTGATAAAAAATAAAGAGGTACTGGTCAGTAATGACTGTGGAAAATGGAGAAAAGGGAAAATAGCTTTATGGTAGCAGGTCTCTCTTGAACATGACACTTTCACTTCATCTTTATGACTATGGGTTGGGTTATTTGCTTGACGGTTATCATACCTATGGTCTATCACACCATCCATCACTTCTGGTTTTGGGTTAATGCTTCCAATTCATTCAGACTATTTGGGTTGGGTTATTTGCTTGATGGTTATCATACCTATGGTCTATCACACCATCCATTACTTTGGTTTTGGGTCAATGCTACCAATTCATTCAGTGTCACCAATATGTTCAAGAGAAGTCAACCTTTACAATACCATAAACCTTCATTTTCATGACCTCCATTCCTAAACTTTGTGTCGTCAGTAGAATTCCATCTCCAAAATCAGTACACTCGTTTCATGTCATTGATGTGGTATACATCAAGGCCCTACTATGACAAGTCACTTTTTGTTGACATCAGCTCATTATCTAGGAAGTTGACATAGAAACAACCTTCCAGTACCTTGAGGCTTGCATACATCAATGGCAGGTTTCTCACTTCTGACAATAGGTTGACATCAATGACCTCCAACCAAAAGAATTTGTGTGGTGTTCGGCATCAAATCATCCATTCACAGCATGCAGAATGTACTACAACACCTGGAGGATCATTATCATTATCGGTGATTTCTCTCACATCTGTTAACAACTTATGTCATTGGCTGGTAATCAGATGGTGTCTTCCCATGTTTGACCTCAGATTGCGTATTCACATGGTTAGACTCATACTTGATAAAATGATTGAACGAGATAGAAGACCCCAGATCTATTTTCATCAATCCGGGATACGATTTCAGGAGTAATAAATCATATGTAAAATGACTTTGCATTGGTAGTCATTCCAATCACAGGTCTATATTTGTAGATGACTATTTATGTACATGTAATGAAAGTTTATAAGCTGAGCATGGGTATGCCTTCCCTCAACAATTCATTTAAAATCAAATATCATGATATATGTATTGTAACTGACGCAGGTCACCTTCCATTTCGATACCTCCTCATCACATCGTAAAGCATTTCATTCGACATTTTGATTTTCCCAACTTCATGCTTTATGGGGCAGTTGTTATAGATCCATTTGGGCACATCAATCCCATAACCGAGATCGTTGTTTTAGGGCTCATCAAACCCTAATTTCAGTTGTTATATGCCCTAAACAAGTCACCCCTTTGAATGCCTCCTTCGCAGATAGTTTCATGACTTGAAAACATCCAGAAATAGCCTCTAGAGGGACCAGCATAGGTACGCCCATGTAAGGGTGCACTACAAATAAGTTAAGTCCATGCTAGGGTGCTCTGCAAAGAACTTAGGCTTCCTTTCACCTACGCTAGGAGAGATTGAGTGAAATTCACATAGGTTTTGGGGATTATTCTTATGTTTTGGAGTCATCTAGAAGGTTCCCGCACTTATCAACTCCTATTAGCTCAAAAATGGCTGAGGAATGAGTTAAGGTGCATCCTATCCTCTCATCCCTTCCTCCATGGAACTAATTCTAATTATGGAAGGCCATTCAATGTCACCATTTATGACAAAACCTCCTTCATCTTCCTATAAATTGACCACTCATCTAAGTGATCAAGGTGTAGATTATGTTGAATTGTAAGGAGATAAGGTTGCTATGATATTTGGCTTTGAAGCAAGTATTGTAATACTACAAGTTTTTCATGTTTTTGATGTGATGTGGATGGGATCCAAGCTGGAGGAATGGCTTTGAATAAAACAAAAATGGTTGTAATTCCTTCTTTTATTCAATAAAGTGTTTTAACCTTTCTCCCATATGTTTGTATTTTTTTATAATGCTTATATTTGTGAAATGTATCCGATTCCATTCACTTATATTCAGTAGATATTTTGCTTTGATCGATTCTCTTTTTTCTGTTGTGTTTACAGGTACTTCTCAAGCATATTAAGTATGGGAAGGAGCGACATGATCGATACAAAGGAGACGAGAGGAAAGAAGAACTACAAGTAGGTCTTCTCATCTTCTCATATTATCTATTGCTTATAGGAAAAGACTAAAACACTTTAAACTAAACTGTTGTTCTAGATATAGCTACTTATCTAGGGAATTAGTATTTATCTGTAGATACCAAATTCTCCAAAACATATCCCCAAACGCTCCAAGTATTGTTCCATACCCCATAGAATGTTACCAAGAGTTTTTGCACGCCTTGTCCCATCATAAGAATCCAGTTCTTTGACATTCGCATGAGCCATACCTCCACCTAAGTTGTGCCCAACAATCCTCTTCAAAACTGTAATCTCATTCCAAGCATCATCAATATCTTTTTGCAATTTCAATATTTTTCCAAACCCTTGATCTCTTACTTCACTGACCTTTTTGACTTCTTCTTGCCCATCTTCCAACTCATGATACCCGCCTGTCTGCTCACCCGCTTGCGGATCGTCTACTCACCCGGCTGCCTACAGTTCATCCACCCACTCGCCTACGGTTCTATCCACCTGCCTGACCTATGGCCCGACTCACCCAACACTTCACCGTGGAACTTTCCTCTCAGCTTCGTGCTTCTGTCTTGGCCAATCGCTTGCACTTTGCCTTTCTCTTATGCTTCCAACTGTAGCTCACTATATCCTCTTAGCTCACCCTTTTAGACTTAAATATTTTCGATTGTACTTCTCCACCCAAACACTCACCAATATATATGCCATGCCATGGATGTTTCATGGGTCAGCCAGGCCAATCTGTACATTTGCTCAACTAGCCCACAATGTCATGTCGGCACACCCACACTGTCGCCCTGCCAAGTCCATATGCCCAACTCACATGGCATAAGGTGCCTTCTCACGAAGTTCGCCATACTTAGTTGAAGTTCTGAATCTTGGTTTCTCAACACCCTCATTGGCTCATCCAACTCGTCCCAACGATGCACAAACACCACAACCAATGCACTCGTTCCCCAACTCGTGACACTGTCAACTCGTCGCTCACCTAGATCATCGCACATAACCGAGAGCGCTCACTTAACTCATCTCACATCACAACTCCTGGGCTTGACATTATGACTCCCGTGCCCGCATCACCATGACCTCACCCTCTCCACACCTTATCACTCCACCCAACCCATTCCTCTCCTCCCTCCTCCATAACACTCACACTCATGGCACGTAAATGATTTTAGTTTTATATTTTGAATTAAAAAGTCTAAGCTATAATATAATAATTGTATTTTCATTATAAGTGTATTATATTATAATTAATATTATTATATTAAAATATTATATTATAATTTTATATAATTTTAGTTATAATATTAATATAATAATCATATTTTAATTAATTTTTAAATAATCTATTTTATTATTTTTTAATTTTTTTATTAATTAATTAATTTAAGTTTGTAATTATAATTAATTAGTATTAATTAATTAGTAATTGTAATTAAATTTAGGATTGGATTTTAATTAAAAAATACTATTTTGTACCACGCAACAAATTTTCCAGAATTCTCGCTGTTTTAATTCTTCAACTTTAGAAGATCATAAATTAAGTTTTACCTAGCGAAATGTGGTCTAGGATGGCTCGTTGGATCGATAAAACCATGGAGAACATTTCTCAAATTGTTTCAAACTAGATTTGATAATTTAATGGGCATAAATTTCATCATAATATCAAGCTCCGAATTTTTAAACAAAACTAATTTTCTAAGTTTAGTTTTCTACATTTTCATTTGCCTATAGCTTCTACTGAGTGAATATCCATTCGTTTATGTTCTCCTTGAACAATTAGATCTTCATAGGAATCAATACAAAGCTCATATTTCCTTTTCATTTAATTATTTAATTAAGTTTGATTGGAGATATTTTATTTTAGATTTGGTATTTTGATTTTATTTTGTATTTTAATTTAATTTTGATTGTTTTTCTGCAGGGAAATTATTGAAGAAATGAGAAGAAGAATATCTCAATCAATGAGAATGCTCTGGAAATACAAGAATAGTATTTTGGGCCAATGAAAATTGATTGAGCAAAACTACTCTTCAACAACCTTCTCATTGATAATTCTTTTTGTAAAATTATAAATAGAAGATTCTAGAATGTACTAGGGGCTTCTCTTCTCTGCAATTCTGGAATTTAAAAAAAAAATTATTTGAATGAGAATTTAGAGTTGTAGGAGGATAGAAGATAGATTCAAGTCCTTAGGGAAGAAGGCTCGATACTGTTGTGCTTTCATATGTTTGCAGAGAAACTCTTTTTTATTACGTACTACCACTGTAAGGAAGAGGCTACTTCTGCAAGAAGAGATCGATTCCAAGCCCAAAGCATTGTGCATTACTCTCGTACTATGAGGATTTATAATTTGATTTCATTTATTAATAAATTTTTATTTCAGTTAATTATTTTTAGCACTATTGTTTACAAAATTTAATTGAAATGAATTCTTATTTCAGTGTTTCAATTTATATTCCAAATGTATGAGTTAAGAATCAAATTCATGCACTATTATTGAATCTTGTGCATTAATTCATTTAAAAGTCTACTTAGAGTATTCTATGGGCTTAATTTTATATATAATATCAAAACAGAAGTTTCCATAGGAACAAATAGTTACAATCTTAGATCGGCGAGGTATCTTACGATTTAGGATAATAATTCTTTATTTGCATACATGATGTCGTATTTGAACTAATTTAGTAATTCATCATGAATCTTTGTAGTTCTTATGCATATGACAAATAACGAATTTGATATATTTTCAATAGGATCTTATGTAACTATTTATGAAGTGTTTAATTGTTAGTATTTATGTTAATGAGGAACCATATCTTGTGAGCTATCTCCTTGATCTAATTCCTCCATGTTAATTCGAATTCTTTAAACATTATTTTCTTGTTAAGTAAATTGGCTCTCGATTGAGAGAAATATTTCCCTTTCCTTCAATCGAGATAGGTTAGATTAATCACATTATAGAATTAGTCTTGCATTTATCATCATAGATCTTGCATTCTAGAAGTCCTCTTTTTAAAGGGGTAAAACTTTAGAGTGGTTTGGTTGTGTCGTTAAAATAGATTAAGGGTCATTCTCTTGCCTGGTCAGCAAGAAAAATTGATTTGATGTCCCTACCTATTGGTAAATAAAGAAACATCTTAAATCGATAGCAATATGGAAAAGGTAACTCAACCTAGTTAAACTGGTCGGAACCACCATTTCAATGGAAAAGGAACTGTTCTAAGATCCAGATCAGGTGGTCTACCTTATATTGTTGTAGGTAGAGAATTTGGAGCCTTCAACAAGTTTATAATATCAATCATGGCCACCCATGGTCCATCATAGTCATCCATGCTCAACCATGGTCAACCGTGGTCGAATATCTCATTGTCCTAATGATTGTCTCAATATGAAAATTGAACATGGTCAACCATGGTCCAATGTCGCATTATGACAAAGATTATCTTAATATGAAAATCAATCATAGTAAAGCATGGTCATGCATGGTCCAACATTGAATTGTGATCAGGATTGTCTCAATATGGAAATCAACCACAATCAACCATGTTTATTTTAGGGTTTATAATATTTGTCTTAGAGTTTATATATCTTGGGTTTATAATTTTTATCCCTTGGGTTTTAATATCAATCCCTTGGGTTTTTAGTATTAATCCCTAGGGTTTACTATTTCGTTCAGTTTATAATATCGATCATGGTCAACCATGGTCCAATGTCAAATTGTGACAAATATTGTATCAATATGAAAATTAATCATGGTCAACCTTGGTCCAAGGTTGTATTGTGACAAAGATTATGTTAATATGGAAATCAACCATTGTCAACCCTTGTCAACCATGCTTATTTTAGCATTTATAATATTTATCCTAAGGTTTATATACCTTGGTTTTATAATTTTTATCCCTTGGGTTTATAATATCAATCCTTTACATTTATTGATCAAAGGGTTCATATTCCTAGGGTTTAATATTATTCCCTTAGGTTTATAATCCTTTGGGTTTCTAGTATTATTCCATAGGTTTATTATTCCCTTAGGTTTATAATATTGATGACAGTCAACCATGTTTTATAAATTCAATCATGGTAAACCATGGTCAACCATATTTTATAAAATCAATCATGGTCAACGATGGTCCAACGTCACATTCTGATAAAGATTGTCTCAATATGAAAATCAATCATTGTCTCAATCATGGTCCAATGTTGCATTATGACAAATATTGTCTCAATATGATAATGATGGTCAACATGATAAACCATGGTCTATCATGGTCAACCTTGGAAAACCATGTTCAACCATGTTTTATAAAATAAAACATGCTCATCCATGGTCGATCATGGTCTACCATTTTTTATAAAATCAATTGTGGTCAATCATGGTTAATCATGTTTGAGTGTCGCATGAGGAATATTATTTCTATATGAAAATAAATCATTATCTCAACCATGGTCCAACATCACATTATGACAAATATTGTCTCAATATGATAATCATGCTTAACCATGATCAATCATGGTCAATCATGGCCAACCTTGGTCAACAATGTTCAACCATGTTTTATAAAATAAAACATGGTCACTCATGGTCAATCATGGTCAACCATGGTCGAATGTCACATTGTGATAAATATTGTCCCGATATGAAAATCAAACATGGTTAAGCATTGTCAACCATTGTCCAATATTGTATTATATCAATGATTGTCTCAATATGAAAATAAACCATACTCAAACATGTTTATTTTAGTGTTTATAATATTTATCTTAGGGTTTATATACATTAGGTTTATAATATTAGTCCCATGGGTTTAATATTATTCCCTTGGGTTCATAATCCCTTTGGGTTTTAGTATTAACCCCTTGGATTTATAATATCAAACCCTTGGGTTTATAATATCAATTATGGTCAATGACGGTCAATCATAGCCAACCATGGTAAACTGTGGTCGAATGTCGCATTGTGACAATGATTTTCTCAATATGAAAATCAACCATGGTCAACGATGGCCCAACATCACATTGTGACAAAGATTTTATCGAAATGAAAATCAGTCATGGTCAAGCATGATTAAGCATTGTCCAGAATTGCATTGTCTCAATATGGAAATCAAGCATGGTTAACCATTGTCAACCATGTTTATTTTAGGGTTTATAATATTATCTTAATGTTTATATACCTTGGGTTTATGATTTTTAGCCCTTGGGCTTATTATTCCCTTGGGTCTATTAATCTAAGGGTTTATTTTCCTAAGGTTTAATATTATTCCCTTAGGTTTATAATACCTTGGGTTTTTAGTATTGATCCCTAGGGTTTGTTACTCCTCTGGGTTTATAATATATAACATGGTCAATCATTTTTTTAAAATTCAATCATGGTCAAGCATGGTCCAATGTCACATTCTTACAAATATTGTCTCTATATTGTGACAAATATTTAATATTATTTATTATACACCTTTGTCGTATATCAACTACATTTACTAATATGATTTTAATAGTAAAGTCAATTCTAATAATTTTAATGTCATTATATTATTGTATGATAATATTTAATTGATCAATTTGTATTATAATTACACTTTTTATTATAATTATATAAGATAGTGCTTTATATATCATATTATAGGTATTAAGTGCATTAAAATATAGCTCTATTTATATTAGTAATTAATTAGATAGTGTTAGATTATACACATATATTAGTTACATAGTATATATTCATAAAGTAGTAAATATAATATAGTAATAGTACTATATTTTGTTGTATTAATATCAGTAAAAGTAAAGTAACATTTTAATATTTGCATTATAACACTGTATTAAGTAGTATTAATATACTTTATTTAACATCATATGTATTAATACATATATAAATATATTTAATATTAATATATTAAATTTAAATATTAATATCTAATATAATAATATAGTCATATAGATACGTATTATAGATAGTATTAACATAATCATCCCATAACATTAATATTAACATGTAGGATTAACATTTAGTATTATCTTGACATAGGATAAGTAGGACTAGCTCAGGTTAGGTTAACCTTAGGATAGTCCTAGGTTACAGGGTAACTGGACCCATAACTAATCAAAAGCACCATTATCAATGGAAAGTGGTCTAATTTGGGGCCTTGATCGAGCGGTATCCCTTAATGTTGATGGAGGTTACTTTTTCCCGTTAACGGGATCTTTAATTCTAATCTCTCCCCATTTCTACTAATATAAGAATACTAATACCACCAACATTGTAGTAATAAGATGAAAACACAATGAAAAACAAATAAATTTGATGTAAGATATGTTATTGTAAAGTTTTTGGAAAAGTGTAGAAGAAATCTTCACTTAAGTTATAAGTTACTTATAAACCTAATAACAGAAAATGGTTTCTTCTATGCTCTTTAAACCTATAAAAGAAATATTGAAAACCCTACAAAAAATAAAATAACGGTAAAAAGAGAAATATAACAACATATATTATATCAAAAACCCAATGGAAATGGAAGTAATTTTATTTTATTAATAAAAATGGAAATTTTACACCTGATGAGGAGAATGTGTAGACTTCGGTATACAAATCACCCTCCATGGGATGTGTCTTGTGATACCCTATGCTTCAATTCTATATTTAGTTCTCTATCTCATAATGTATGATATGGGAAAAAGGAAGTTGTGATGGCTTGAACTCAATATGGGAGCTCAAATATCATAAACGATAATGAGGATGATGAGAATGGTCATGGGGAAACATGATGAAAAAACATTTCTATTTATAACAAAATATTGAGATAGATTTATATATAGAAAATAATAAAATATTATAGACTAAATCAAAATCTGGTTGTTATGAATATTTTATTATATTTTTGGGAGGGAAATAATATTTGAAATGATCAAATACCTTTATTTAGAAAGTCGTTGAAGTAGTTAAGAAATGAAAAATGACTTATTAATTAGTTTATGGTGATTAAGTCAAATTTGAATTAACAACAATTATTTAATAATTATTTCATGACATAAATAAGCGAATAATAAATAAATAATGGATTATTTAATTATTATCATGAGGTTTTCGGATTTTTAATGAGAAATAATTTAGAACAAGGACTCACTAAATTATTTTCTCATGTGATAGTGAGTTTTAATATGGAAAAACCTATCCTACATGGTGTATTTCGATCAACCTAATAAGACATGGCTAGGTTATCCCTTTTTTCATGATAACATATTTCCACCAATGTAAGAGTGTGAGGAGCATATCGTATGAGCAAAATAAGTTGTAGGTTCACTTTCACGAGACACCAAAAGGGAGTCAGAGAGAGAGAGAGAGAGAGAAATGAAGGGAAGGATTGAAATTAGAGGGGGGGAGACCTACTTGTTATATATAAGTCTCCTTTTATTGATGAGTACAAGATCTCAATGGGGCAGGCATACCCATGCCCATCAAGATAACTAAGTAGAAATGATAATGATGTGCCCAGCAATGTGGGTCAGAGCTATAGAGTACATGAGGCATGATATGTGAGCATAAATGAGATATAAAGTGATACAATGATATAATGAGTCCCATATACATAATTTTGGGGAATAGAGAGACCAGGAAAAATAGAACGAAGTATGTTGATCTTAGTACAATAATTCCCCCCCAAGCTGATATGAGGGGGAGATCACTACTAAAGAAGCCCTATTGAATAAGAAAGGTCTCTAAAGATCTGAATAGACCATCATAAATAAAGGTACATGTTGGAGGCTCGACGATCGATAGAAAATGATCTAGTAAAATCAGCATAGCTATGTCTGAGGTTAGATCGTAACTTGCTAACATCTAAGCATTTGGTGAGCTACCTAAACCATCAAATGAGTGATTTTGAATCCTGAAATAATGAGCTAGTGTTGAGCATGCAATAAAAATCCAAGTAAAAGGGAAATGATGATTACCTTTTCACAATATGAGGCACTGAACAATGATGAATGTTGGAACCAAGTTACACCCCCCTCTAGACCACTCTCCCAGAATAGATGTGCTGAAGTCAATAGAAGAGGGCCTGCGATAATCGAGGCAATGAGGATTCCTTAACAAAGGCACAAGGATCATGGTATTGTGACTGATATAGATTGAGACTAGAGGTGGTGGTGGAGGAATTAAGAGAATGGTGGACTTATGACTTCCCTTTTTAAAGCAGGATATGTGAGGTTGACCTGGTAAGGACTAATGTCATTCTAGAGGAAATGGTCAATTACTCAAACAAAGGATTTTCATAGATATATTAGAATAGATGGAGGCCATATGTAATTAAAATAAGATTAATGTGATATATATATGGATAATGTATTGTAACATGACAGAATGGGACTCTAAACAATATCCATGGATGAAGGGGCAACTCATCTCTGATGGTTTGAACAATGGTGACTCTATGATGTTGCCACATGGGAAATGTCCAAAGGGGACAATAAAAACATGAGTAAATAGTGATTACTCATGGAAAAACTCAACATATAAGCCAATATGTACAAAGGCAAAGTGGTTCCAGAGAATGGGTGATGAATATGAAGAGAGTCGATTTTGGTAGGCAACAAAGTGAGACCTCATGGAAAAATTAGCTTCCCAACAAAGTTTCAAATTATCAAAAATGAAGAGAGGCCCATTATGGAGATTGGCGAGAGATTTCTAATGGTGCTAATGATTCTTAAAACCAATTTTTGGTTTTCGCATAATGGCCAAAGGAAAAATTAGGGTTTTTCTATAAAAGGGCTTATTCCCCCAAATTCCAATTCATTTTCACATTGGCATATTGTAGAATTTGTAAAGGAGGAGGAGGCCCTAAATCTTGGCAAGCTCGTAGTAGAAAAAACGAAATTCAGAGCTGAAAATTTCATATATGTATCCTTACTTATCTGAAAATGGCCTTAATTCTTCTTGGAAGGATGATTCCTGGTAAAGTATTAAGTAAAGATGAATGCAAGAATGAACTACTTGAAGAGACCTAGGATCATCCCCACCTACCAAGTAAACCATGGGGATTGAGTGGCAAGTGTGGTATCATTAGGGTAGAATATTTAAAGATATGGTATCAAGCATATATGATATGCGATGTGTATATGGCTTGCTTAAGAGACCACTAGGACAAACTACCCAAGGAAGGAGAGTGTAATTTACCATACCTAGATTTTTGGGGTCTAGGTCGAGACTAATGTTAATTAAGTGAGAAGATGGTCAAGGGCCATCATGCTCCGAAGCATGAGCTATTGCCCCCAACATATGTGATGGAGGTGATTGATCGGGTATGCAAAGGTGGGAATGATGCCCCCAGCTAGAGGTGTATGGAAAATGGTATGGATATACCAGAGGTATTTATAGTAATTAGTTTCAAACGCTTATATGGATATTTTGATACATAATATGACTATGCATTATTTGATATTTTTGTCGCTACTATTTTTTTCTTATGGTTATCTTATAATGGGAAGAATAGATAAATAAAGTTGGAGAAAGGCAATGATGGATTTTCAATCTCATTTGGTATTGAATATATGAGATACAAAGGGACTAAATTTTTTGGTTTGCATGTAGGGTGTCACCATACCAAAGAGTGCATTGGAATATAATGAATTGATGGTCACCTAAACAACATTGTTGTTGACCAACAACAATGTCTAAGGGACTAGGTTGTTGATTGAAGATGGAGGAATGATTAAGTGGATCATCCCTATGACGATCTAGAGATATGGGACTCTAGAGTTTCTTCAAGGTGGGGAAGAATAACGGTACTATATTTGACACTATCAGATGCACTATGAAGGTTGGGAAGAAATTTCTTCTCTTAGACCGTCAAACATTGATGCCTCGTTACCAAAACATATTGTGGAAATGTAATGGCCACAAGGTGGATGTGGTCCGAATTCATGATTTCAAAGTAAGGGGTAATTGAACCAATAATCATTGTAACAACCTATCTCAAATTAGGAACAGTATAGCAATATCAGCATGCATGTGAGGCATGCATATGATAGCTACATATGCATGCATCATATACAATGCACTAGTGTATATATAGATATATATATATATATATATATATATATATATATATATATATATATTGACTACTCATGGAGAATGTCTAAAATATAAGATAAATGAATTAATTATCAAAAGTGTTAATTAAATAACCAATTCTCGTAAATAGAAGGAATATACATTTAGTAAGAAATATAGTTGAGTTTATTCATAAGTTTACCAGCTCATATATAACCCAAAATGTATATTAAATAAACTAAACCCATAAACCTTATTAGTAAACATGATATGTTATAAACATAAAATAATATTTAATGTTTAAAATCGTTATGGTCATATACTATTTAATAAATTAAAGTACCAACCATCATAATTAAAAAGTGATACCACTCAATGTCGTAAGGGGATCTAATTTAATTAAAGGTAAGAAGCATGACAAAGAAAACCACTGCTTAACAAAAAAATAATATCCTTTCATAAATGTGGTGAATGGATACGTAGAGGTGAAGGGACCTCTACTATTTAAACAGAGGAAGGAGGATTTCAAGGGAGGGGGAAATACAGAGAAGGGTGATAGAAAATCAAACTGTTTGAGGGATGAGCCAGGTGCTGGATTTTGGAACTAAAAATTGGAAAATCTTCAACTATTCTTGGAGTTTTGGGCACAAGGGCTAGTGAACTTCCATTTTTAAGTTCTCTAGATCTGGGAACTGCAGAGATTGATCCCATATAGGCAGGGAGGAATCAATTGGTTTGGTAACGAACTAGAAAAATTTGGAGCAATGTGATCAACACCAGATGGGAGAATCAGGTACACAAAGAATCAGGTATGCAAATGCAATTAATTTTGATAGAATTTTACAAAAGGAATCTGTCAATCTTGTTCAAATTTAATATTAGTATTTACATTTTTTACGAAAGAAATTTGTCAATCTGATTGAAATTTAATATCAGTGTTTACAATCCTCATAGGAGATGTGGTTCACAGACGCATCATTTGAGATTTAACACTAATGACAGGTGGATGCAAAATTCACAAATGTTGATACCAAAATGTGTTCAAAGGATGGTTCTAAAGAAGCACATTTAGAAACTCCTAGGGGGTCTAAATTAGTTAATCCCATGGATGATGATAAGTAGATAATAGATATTGCATTTTCCATCATTTCAACGTTAGGAGGGGGAATTGCGATAGTAGGTTGAGAAGCCTCCTATCCTGGTGAAGAATTGGTACTAGGGCTGACAGGTAGAGGAGAAGGAGAATCAAGACAAGTGGCATCGAGTCCGTGAAGAACATTGAACATATTGAAATGAGGGAAATGATGAGAATAGTGTATATACATATCGTACAAACATATGGATGATTTTTGTGTAATAATATTCTTCTTGGTGGACTTGGGTAAGGTGAGTTGCACCTCAGGAAGATTAGGATTAGGTTGAATACCAAATTTTGAGACCATGCTCTTAACATGGGGAAGGTCAGGAAAAAATTGGGTGGCATGCCCATGAACATCACATAAATCACATTGAGTATAGGCTTTGGTGGTTAAGACGAAAGGGTTGTCGCTTGGGTTACCTCATCCTTACACCCATTTTTCTATGCCTTTCCCCCCCTAAATAGATGCTTTCACAAAAGGAGTAGCTTCGTGCTAATGCTATTGTGGAACTAAAGAAAAGGAAGGGGTGGTAGGAATTGGTTGTACTAGATTAAAAGCCATGTAAGGTTTGAGTTGTTCAAGAGGATCATTCGCCAGAGGCTCAATGTACCAAAATAAGATCCCCAAAGTCATGCTAGGAAGACTCAACATAGCCATTATAGAAGTAGAAAATATTCTTGTTGGTGGGAATAAAGAAGGTGTATAACTAAAGGGGTAATGACATAAAGGAGTTTGATGAGCCTTGATATTGCAACAAGAATGTTGCAACTCCTAAGGCTACTGAATTTAATTATCAACTTGAGGTTCGTACAAGCTTAAGATGTATCAAAACTATATGTGCAACATATAATGTGTCCTTCCTTTACTTTCATGATGTAATGGAGTGCAGGTAATGAAGTCAAATCATAAACTAATTGCAGAAAATGAAATGTTTGAAATGGAACCTTAACCTATTGCAAGAAACAAAGTACAAGGAAGGAAACCTATTCTAATTGCATAAAGATCATGAACTAAATGTAAAAGAAACATTGCTTAATATTATTTATCACATGTTATGATTTAAACTAACTGAGAATGAAATCTGATCTAGAGAGTACCAACTACTATGTGCATGTGTAAATATTAAAGAACTCATTTTTAAAATATTTTTGCTTCATAAATGCAAATGCTAATCTTTCCTTGATCTTTGGCAAGTTAGACAAGTGTGGAGCAATAGGGTTAATATGGTCTTGATGGCATGGAGGTAAACTAGAGGCCTAATCCTAGCTTCAATGATGATTTTTCTCAATTCAGTTTCAAAGCAGGGTTTCTTATAAGATACTACAATGATTTCCTGCAGGATGCTACAATGATTTCCTACAAGATCCCCTAATTTACTACAAGATGTTACAGATTTACTATATGAAATTATAATTTATTGAATGACCAAGAAAATCAAATCCAAATTGGATGGAACAATTTTTTTTAGTAACTAGTATGTCTCAGGTCCCCATTCCAAGTGGAATCACTCAAAAAGACCTCTGTAAACCCATGCTAAAAAATAGAAAAACATTACTAGTCGAAAATCTAGAAATTTGAGAACTAGTGAGATAGTAAATCTAAAAAATGCCTAACCTAATCAAGTGAAAATGCAGTTGGGTAATTTTTTTTATGAACTAGAATTTTTTTTTGATCTAATGCAAGTGGAACTAGCTCAATTGAAACTCGTTAGCATGCTCTAAAAAATAGTAGAAATTTATTGTTCTTTGCCACAAAGGAGTTCTAGAAATCTAGATTTGGGAATAAGAAGACTAATCCAGGCAGCTCAATGATTACTATGAACTTACAAATATTTTCCAAGGATGAAATAGTGCTTGTGATCCTGCAAAATAACTTACATCAACCATTTAACTCAATCCTACAACAAGAAATCATCAATACTAAATGCAAAAGTAGAAAGATATAAAAACAAGAAATGCATGTGAATAGGAAGTGAAAAGAAGGAAAGAAATTGTTACAAAAGGGCTCTGAGGTTCCTGGGATGGCCAAGCCCAAGGAATATCAGATACCTGTGGAGGAGAAAAAGATTTCTAAGCTGAACATGACACCAATCTTCATTATTTCATCAATATAACTACATCCCTGCAAGAAAATACAATGGAGCTGCAGAAATACGAGTTCTCTACACAAGAACGCTAATAAAAATCTCTCCTAGAGGAAAATTTGACTTGGTACTTATACCAAATGATTAGGAATCATTCCCCATGAATGGAGGAAGATTTCCCCACCAAAATCACTTGATTAGTGGATATGATCCCCAATACTAGGAATCTGCATTAAATGGCACAGAACACATTCCTAGGTTTTCTGAATCATTTGAGTTACACAATCTATGCCATAATTACATAATATCCTATTGATTTATTATTTATTATTGATCCTCCTATAGTAGAGAGTAAGTCCCTAAATTATCTCCTCCTCCAAATCTTCATCATTTGCCAAATATTCTCATAACATTCCACAAAACTAAATAATATTAGGCACAAATATGAAATTATTCATAAACCTTCATAATGAATATGTTAATTTAAAAATACATTATCTAATGCAGGAAGAGAGGTTTAATTTGCTAAAGGATGGTCATAGACCTTAATTTATGTTTAGTTTAGAGGCATGGGCCTTAATTTATGCCTAATTTAGAGGTCGACATACCCCCCAGCTGAAAGTGTTGCTCATCCTCTGAGAAACTTAGTGACCTCATTGTGCCTCATTCATGGCCCTGCAGGCCTCTTTCTTCTACGTTAAGAATATTGGTTGTAAGTTCTGCAAGGACAAGCCCAAAAACATAATTGTGCAAAGAAAAACCATTGTTTCTTGAGACCATTAGTTTGCCCTCTCCCCCTCATCAAGATGGGTTCTTGAATATGTTTTATCTTACCAAGGTATTCCACATCCTTATCAACCTTTTACTACCTTGTTCCACCATTTGGACACCTTTGAAACCTTCAAAATGTCTTTATATGAGAATTAGGACATCTTGTAGTAATTCATATCAAAACTATAAGAAACCTACAGGAAACCCTATTAAAACTACAGGAAACCTTTTTTAGCATAAATGATATTTTGAGCCTAGGACAGGCCCTCAACTTGACTCCCATACCTTTTTCCCATTCTTAGGCCTTAGACAAAAGCTAGAAAGAGATTGGAGACCCCTTGGAAAACATATTTTCATCACTGCAATTTGAGTTTTGTTTCGATGGTGAATGCCTCATTTCCTTTTGTTGACTTCTAATTCTCTCTTGTGGCCTAGACGACTTCCTAATGGCCTTGGAGTTATCTGTTTTGATTAGTTCTCTCTTAATCTCTACCATCTTGGAGCTTAGCATAATTTTTTCACTTCTTCCTTCTTGTAGCAACATTCTGCCTTCATGTAGTAGTCATTCCTCCTCTTTCAGAGTCTTCTAACTGTATGGGTGATGAGCCCCAAATTGGTTTACTTATTGGGCTCACTTGGCCAAATTATCCTTGTTCAGTCCTTGTTCAATCCTTCATTTTCGATAGCTTATGCATTATTTTTCAGTATGTTTATGTCATTTGCACGAATAAGGGTAGTCACTCTTCCTAGGTGGCTAACACGTGCTTATTTCAGGTTTTTTGACACATTTTGGAGCAAAACCGAGCAATCATGGGCTAGAAGATAGCCAAGCTTGAGGTGAGGATTCATAGGGGGTTTGTCTATGACATTAAATATCCCTTCCTTGGGATCTTCACCCCCAACGCCGAGCTTCAAAGGCCACCAAAACCGGATCTAGAAGGTAGCCAAGCATATTTTGGAAGGGACTTTCTACTCACAATTTGGACAGCCAAGTCCCATAGATTTAGGAGGCCAGCTAGGGCCCTCCTGGTGTATAAATTTTAGGGCCTTAGCCTTCGTAAGGGACTTTTGAAACCATTGCATATTTTGCACTACAGTGCTGTCAGCTTTAGTTTGTTCTCTTGTAGCCATTTTGGCATAACTCTTGACTTATGACTATTTTTTGATAAATGAGAAGCAGTCCGATTCTATATCAACTCTGAGTTTTCTATAGGAGCCATAGCTCTCAGGGTTGGGCCCAACCTGAGAGCCTAGGGTCTCCTCTATGTACTGTTATCTTTCCTTTATGCATCATTGTTTTCCTTTTATGCATTTGCAAACGGGATTCTGTTAGGCAGATTTAGTTGTGTTGATTAACTAGGTCACTGTTTATGAATAGAATTGCTTTAGATGTTTAGAATAGATTGGTAGGATAATAATAGGAAAAAACTCCAGAAAAGGGTCAAAAACAATTTAGGTTTCACCTCATCCTTATTGGATCAGGGGCTAGAATTTAAGTAACCGTGTTTTCCCAACAAAAACACTAGTTTGCTTTACCATGAAATCCTTAGTGTACTGTTTCCATTTGCAGAAGTTGGTTATGCATTTAGATCTCTGAAATGTTTCATTGCATAGTTGATATACAATTCTCTTCCAAATAATGCTGTTGTTCATTCATTTTATTGTCAGTTAGATTAGATTAGCTGGGAATTTGATTATTTGCAAGACTTTGTAGATCCAGTTGAATGTACACTGTGCAGGGCATCTCTACCACTTTCTCATCCACCTAAGCTTCATCAGAGCCATCTGTTCCATCTCCTAGCTAGGTTCCTCGTCTCACCTATGTCCTTTTGCCCAGGTAACCCTACCTTTTTGTGCAATCATTGGTTCAACCTTCTTTGAGCCAAGTCAGCCTTCTACACCTTCTCACCACTCCATCCACCAGTTCCTGGGTCAATCCAAGCCCCTATCCTACATCCATATCCATTCATGCATCTTCCCTCACTCACCCATCCTCTAAAATCCAATTTTTAAACATCCTGTAGAAATTTCTGAACATCCTGTAGAAATTCTTGAACATCCTGTAGAAGCTCACAAATGAGGTTTCTTGATAGCCATACTTTGTGAAACTCTTTGGAAGGGTGTTAGGGACTCCCTAGACCCTCTCTGAACCTTCCCAACCTTTTCCAAGAATTTATCCTCCTTGATCCACCCCTGCACAGTAAAGAACAGTGAAAGCATATGCATGATGAAACTGACAACTTAATAAAAAATACAAAAAGATGTTTTCTTAGGATAGAGGTTGTCTACACACATGTATTTTACCTTCAGAGAAGTATTGGCATCTCTTTCAGTAGTTTGCATTCTCTTCTTTGCACCAGTAGGACTAGCTGGTAGAATTAGGGTTTGCTAGGGTTTGCGCTTTCCTTCAGTTTTCCAATCTCTTTTTCACAAATAGATTAGCTTTCTTTGAGTTAGCATTCATCCATCAATTAAAAAGCTTCTTCTAAGAGCTCATAGAAGTTGGCTTAAGCTCCTAGCGGACTTGTGCCAGCTGACAAAGTGACAGCTACGACAAGAGCTAGTACTTGTGCATACATCACCCTCGCTTCCAAGTTTGTTAAGAACTACCCGGTTGATAAAAGTAAAGAAGGGAGTCCCGGGAGTTGCAGCATTATTGCTACAATATTGGAGCCCACCATCTTTTTGGCGTTGTTGCCGGGAAAGCATCAGAGTATTGGTGATTTTTGCTTTTCTTCTATTTTCTCCTACAACCTTCTGCTAAGTAGTTTATTTCATTTCCATTCTGCAATTTCATTTTCACAAAAGTAGAGTAGACATTTCCTGCTTTCATATATTAGCATTTCAATTCTGCAATTTCAATTCTACAAGCGTAGCTTAGCATTTCAATTCTGCAAGCATAGCTTAGCATTTCAATTCCGCAATTTCAATTCTGCAAGTGTAGCTTGGCATTTCAATTCCGCAATTTCAATTCTGCAAGCGTAGCTTAGTCCTTTCCTACTTTCATTTCAATTATGCACTTTCATTTCAACAAGATAGTTAGTTGCAGTTCAATCCATTTTAGTTTTGCAGGTACCAGCAGAGAAAAAAAGCAAAAGCAATTAGAAAGTATTTCCATTTCATGCCTCGTAGGAACAGAGATAAAACCGGAAAATTCTTACCCAACACCCCCACCACATCACTGAGTCAACCTTCTATCTTCTCTGGTGACAGTGAGCCAAAAGAACCTATCGGTGAACCTCCTGAGATATATGAAGATCCTATAATAGAAGAAGAGTTAGAGAACACTCCATCTAAAGCCATGGCTGACAACCGAAACAGTAGAAGAGAAGATGAGAGAATAGAAGGCGCCTTTCCCATCCGAGAGACCAATGGAGACATGAAAATGAAAAACATAAGTCCCTCCGCTTTACCTCAATTCCATGAATTGACTACTGAAGACCTTGATAACTTCTTGTTTGAGTTTGCTGTCTTTTGTCGAATTTATGACTATGCTGAGGACGAGCAAAAGTTAAAACTCTTTCCCTCTACCCTCAAGGACACAGCATTATGCTAGTTCATGGGGTTACCTAGAAACAGTATCACCACTTGGGCTCAGATGTAGCAAGCTTTCAATGCCAAATACCAGGACTATTGTAGGTCCAAGGAAACCAAGGGAGAAATCTTTCGGATGACCATGGGAAGCGATGAGTCTTTAGAAGATTACGAGGAAAGGTTCCAACTTAGCTATAAACGGGCCAGGTGCACACTTAACCCGTAATCTCTGAAGCTGGTTCTGCTCCGAGGAGTCCCTCAAGACCTTCTGGACACCCTTAACATGTTGGCTGGAGGAGACATCTACCAACTACATTATGAGGATATAAAGACCATGTTTAGAAATCATTCTAGGGCGGCCTGGAAGAGAGTTAGGGGGAATCCACTTTCAGCTAGTACCGCCTTCTCCAGGCATGAGTTTCCTAACTAGATGGAAGACCTCAAGAGTGAGATGAGACAGACTATTTCCATGCCACTTGATACCTTCCGAATTCAGCAAAAGAAAGAGGAAGCTGAGAGGGCTTTGGCCATTTTTTGTCCTAGATGCACGAGGAAGCATCCTAAGAATGAATGCCCATTGCACTCAGTAGAGGTATGTTTCATTTGTGAGGAAGGCCACCCCACCAACCAATGCCCTACCTTACCTGGATTTAAAGCCATGTACCTAGGGACTGAGGTGGCAACTGAACCTCTCTACTTCCTCAACCAAAGGAGGCCACATGGACCCAGACCTTACCAGCAGGGGATGCAAGGGACATCCAAAGCTTATTATAACGCCAACCAATCCACTCATATACCTTATTGGGGCCCCCCTACTCATCCTTCCTGGTCCGCACCTCCTCTGTGGTCTTATCCATCTCCATACCATACTCAACCTCCTCCTCATTCGTTTCACTCTCATGCCCAGCCACAACCTCAGTGGAATGCACCTCAACCGGGGTGGAGGCCCCAGTACAACACTCCACCCGCCATTTTTCCTCAACCATCGGCTCAACCATAACCATTACCTCCTTCTCCTCCAAGACAACCCCAGATGCCTACTCAACCGAACCCGAACCCCAACAACAAATAAGCCCAGCGGGTATATACTGGGGAGACAACATGCCCTACCTATGCTGTGGAGATCCAGGAGATCAACCTGTGATCTCAGAAGGTCCTTCTAGAGCGCCAATCTCCCAGCCTAGAAGAGGAGGAAGAGAAACAGGAAATTGAACCCCAAGGCATTCCACCCTTTCCTGAGCGACTCACAGTAACCACACAACCCAACCCAAAAGAGAGAGAGCTTCTGGGAGAACTCAAGCAGTTGTGTGTGAAAATACCACTTCTCTAGGCCATAAAAGATGTAACGATATACAACAAATTGATTAAGGAGAATTGTTTTAGGCACCCAGGTAGGCGAAAGAGAGATGCGTCAACTATCAATGTCATAGGACAACTGTCTGATCTTATGTTGGGGCAAGTAATATGTCCAAAGTATTTGGACCCTGGGAGTCCTGTACTTCATGTTCACATCAATGGTACTGTCATACCCCACACCTTGATTGATCTAGGGGCTGCCATTAATGTGATGACTAGGTACACCATGCTTAAGCTCAACCTTCAAAGTTCCTTAAGGAAGACCTCGACAATGCTGCAATTGGCAGACCGCTCCACCGTGACTCCCGAAGGGATTGTGGAAGATGTCTTGGTCTCTGTTGACTCCTGGGAGTACCTTGCGGACTTCTTGGTCCTTCAGCCAAAGGCAAAACTCACTGGATATCCCCTCATTTTGGGAAGGCCTTCGCTAGCTACTGCGGATGTTTACATCAGTTGTCGAGCAGGAAGCATGACCATCAAAAATGGGCCTATGTCCAAACAGCTGGTCCTAAACCCTCCTGCCCAACCTCTTCTAGAACATGACTTACCCCTGTGGTTGGAAGAAGGAGAAGAGGATGAGGTCTACTCTGCACCATTATGCACAGTAGAGGCGACCAGGCGAGGTCCTCAAACCGAGGATGATTTGATTGAGAATTTAATCCAAAATCCTCCCCCCGGTGCACTATCCTTGGAAGAGTTGGTGGAAGATACCCAAGCCATTGCTTTAGTGGACCTATGTGTGACTGATCTGATCACTCCCAGACTTAAGAATGTGGAGTTTGGCTCTGAAATAATTTTAAAGATCAACTCCTCTCTCTCTCCCTCTCAGGAAAAGGAGCTATGTAGCCTCTTAACCTGCCATTTGGAAGCTTTTGCCTGGAACTACAAGGAAATGAAAGGAATCCATCCCTCGGTCTGTACCCATCACATTTACATTAAGGAGGACTATAAACCAGTTAGGCAACCTCGGAGGAGGATGAATCCAACCCTTAAGGACATTGTTAAAGAAGAAGTGCAAAAATTGTTGGATGCAGGATTCATCTACCCCATCTCGGACAGCAAATGGGTTTCCCCTCTAGTGTCCGTACCCAAGAAAAATGGGACATGGAGAATTTGTGTGGACTATAGAGAACTAAACAAAGCCTCCAAGAAAGACCACTTCCCTTTGCCTTTCATAGATCAAGTGTTGGATGGACTGGCAGGAAAGAAGTTTTTCTCTTTCCTAGATGGGTTCAACGGGTATAATCAGATCCGAATCAGCCCAGAGGACAAAGATAAGACCACCTTCACTTGTCTATCGGGTACCTTTGCCTACAGAGTCCTTCCCTTTGGGCTATGCAATGCCCCTGCCACTTTCCAGAGAGCGGTACTGAGCATCTTTGCCGAGCTGCTTCATGATTCAGTGGAAATCTATATGGATGACTTTACTCTTTACGGGTCTAGCTTCCAAGAAGCCTTTTCCAACTTGGGAAAAGTTTTAAGCAAGTGCATTGAGATGAACCTGTCCCTCATCCCTGAAAAATGTGAATTCCTAATTATTGAAGGGACCGTGTTAGGTCATACCATTTCTCACCAAGGATTACAGGTGGATCCTAATAAGATCGCTATCATAAAAAAGGTTCCACCTCCTTAGAAGGTAAGAGATGTTCGGAGTTTCCTAGGCTTAGCGGGATATTATAGAAGATTTATAAAGACTTCAGTAAGCTAGCCTCACCATTGTTTGGCCTCTTAGCAAAAGATGTTTAGTTTAAATTGACTGACTACTGTCAAAGGGCTCTGAATGAATTGAAGGATAAGTTAGTGTCCTCCCCAATTTTGAGAGGCCCAAACTAGGCCCTACCTTTCCACATTCACACTGATGCCTCAAACAAAGCCATAGGGGCAGCCTTAGGACAAGTTGAAGAAAAACTTCCATATGCCATATACTTTGTCAACAAAAACTTATCCAAGGAAGAAATGAATTATATTGTAACTGAGAAAGAATTCCTGGCCATGGTCCATTCCTTAAACAAGTTTCGACACTACATCACTGGCTATCAAACATTTGTACATACTGACCATGCTGCAATTAGATATTTAATGAATAAGCCTGATGTGAATGCTCGTATTATTAGATGGTTACTTTTGTTGCAGCAGTTTGATTTGACTATCGTTGACAAACCAGGTAAAGCAAATGTTGTTGCTGACTTCTTGTCTAGATTGGATTTTCCTGCAGGTGAAGAAGGAACAGTGGATGACCAGATGCCAGATGAACATCTGTTTGCTATCTCAGTACTCTCTCCGTGGTTTGCTGATATAGCGAACTACCTGGTCTTAGCATAGTTCCCTCCGCATCTATCCTCAAAGGAGAAGAGCAGAATCGTGAAGAAGAGTGCCTCATTCACTTGGATCGGGGGCAACTTGTTCAAACTTGGCCCCGATCAGATGTTAAGGTGTTGTGTAAGGGAGAAGGAAGTCTTTGACATCCTCCTAACCTGTCATGACGGGCCTTGTGGAGGAAATTTTGCAGCCAAGAGGACTGCCTTCAAAATTCTACAGGCAGGCTACTATTGGCCCACTCTTTATCAAGATGTCAGAAGATATATCAGCCAATGTGACCAATGCCAGAGGATGGGGAAGCTAACCCCAAGGGACGAAATGCCTCTCCAACCTCAAGTGACCCTTGAGCCATTTGAGGAGTGGGGTATGGATTTTGTGGGTCCTATCAACCCTCCTTCAAGGCAAAGGTATTACATCATTGTATGCACAGACTATATGACAAAGTGGGCAGAAACCAAGGAAATCAAAGCAGCAATAGAAGAAAAGGTGGCTGAGTTTCTAAGAGAAAACATCTTCTACAAATTTGGCTACCCACCGATCAAGGAAGCCAATTCACCTCCAACTTAATTGAATACTTAGTCACTGATCAAGGAAGCCAATTCACCTCCAACTTAATTGAAGACTTGCTCGCTCATCACAAGATCAAGCATAGGACTTCCACCCCATATCATCCTCAAGCAAATGAGCAGGTGGAAGTCACCAATAGAGCACTAGAAGGGATTTTGACTAAGGTGGTGAGCAACAACAGAAAGGATTGGGCAGATTTCCTGGTTAAGGCCACTTGGGCCTACAACACCACTTGGAAGACCACAACCAGTTTCACACCTTATGAGCTAGTCTATGGGAAGAAAGCTTTGTTGTCAATCGAGTTTGAGTACAACACATTGAGGATGGTAGCTCAACTGGACCTAGATCTCAACATGCTCAACAAGAAAGGTTATTGCAGCTGAATGGGTTAGATGAACACCAAATGCAGGCCCTCCTCCACTCAGAAGTGGTTCAACTTCAGAGGAATATATGGCATGACCGACACCTTAATGACAAACAATTCCAGCCGGGAGATTGGGCGTTGTTGTATGATTCCTGACATAAGGATTTCAAAGGGAAGCTGAGGAAAAGATGGCTAGGACCATATGCAGTGGAGAAGTAAACTGAAAATGGTTCCGTCCTTATCTGGACTACTGATGAAGAAGCCATCCCCATGCTCGTCAATGGGCATCGACTAAAGATCTACAGGAAACCTCTTTCGAGGCAAGACTTCATCGAAACTGTGGAAAAATCAGTGCTGGTAATAGAGAAGGGTTCTGCCTCTGTTTTGGCCACACCCTGATCATCATTATATAAAAAGAAAAAAAAAGGGAAAAAACAATAAAAAAAGATCCTTGGGTGAAAACCTCTCTGAGGCGCCCAAGACAGATGATAGGGGCGAAAACCTCATTGAGGCGCCCGTGTTGTCTCTCTGAAAATAAAGAATTGGAATAAAACGATCCTTGGGAAGAAACCTCCTTGAGGTGCCCAAGGCAGATAGTAGGGGTGAAAACCTCATTGAGGTGCCCCTACTGTCTCTTTAAAAAGAAAAAACAGAGAAAAAAGAGAAAAAAGAAAAAGAGGAAGAAAAAAGGAGAAATAGAGAAAAAAAGAACAAGTTTAAATCCCTGGAAATTGTTGCAGGTTGCAAGAACGCAATGCAAAAAGGAGGCCTCCCAACACAACGATAAGGGTCCCTACCAAGCTACCGGGCATCCTCACATACACTCCCTCCATGAACACTCATTCTTTTTTCAGGGTTCGGACACAATCTGGTCGTGGTTCAACCTTCTACAGGAAGCTACATGACTTTCTACAAGAAGTTCTGTATTTTCACAGGAAACATCCTATAGAGCCTTTGGGCGGGCCAGAATCGATTATGGAGAAGGATTTGAAGCTCGAAGTCTGTTGAGGAGGCATGCAACCAATATTTTCTTCCATCCTTCACTTATTTCACCTCCTTTCACCACCATTTCCACCATATGGTCGAATATACCTGCACAGTCATACCAAAACCCTGTTTTCTGAGATAAAAATTTGTTTTTTCAAGTCGAAAATAAAGCATGCAGAGGCTCGCACACTTTACCTATCAAGATGACCTCAGGACCCTTCAGTTGTGAACACGACTTCGTTTATTTCAGCATGCACCCCAGGAGGAGAAATAGCTACAGGATGTCCTACGGGAATCCTATAGTAGTTGATCCAGCTGGAGCACATACCATGGAGACACCAACAGCTCACGAAGCCGGTGCATGCGGCATTCACCACCAGAAGGTCGGGTCTCGAGGTCTCGTAAATAGCAGCAGCCAATGGAAGTGGAGCTCCAACACCCGTGCATGAAACAACAGCAAGCAACTCCAACATTCCTCATCCCGAAGCCTGCAAAACCACATCCATGGCCGCACAGGTAAGTGCCTAACCTTATTTCGTCAAATTACATGAACTATACTCTAAAATTGCATGACTATGAGAATGGGAAGATTGAACAAGTTAGTGGCCATTCAACTGGCCACCCATAGCCAGTTAAATGGCCTCATAGGATCTGAATGGGCTTGGCTATGCCGGAAAGATGGGCAGTTGACACGTAGGAAGTGTCCAGTCAGGGAGAATCGGCAGTATGATAGAAATGGTGGCGGTGAATGCAGAGGGAAGGATTCGGCGGTCAGAGACACGTCGAGGAATGATGGTTGTGACGTCGGCCAATGGATCGGCCGGGACAACTCACCCCCGCGCCATGAATTCCGCAGCAATTCAAAATTAGTCAGCCGAATAACTCATGATACACTGCTATCATTCACACTTACAACTGTTTTACAGCCACGTACGTGTCCTCCTCCTCTACAAGTTGTTAGCCCGAGCTTCTCGGTATGTTCCAACATCCTTCCATAGCTCAAACTCATCCAGAACCACCGTAACGTCCTCCAAAAGCTGGGAAAGATTTCTACAGGTGGTTGCGCTACAAGAAACCCAAAATACGAAGGAGCTTGGACTGTTCACGTCGAGGGTGGCAATTCTCAGTGAGGTAGGCCCGAACATACCTTTCCCATGCAAAATAGTTCAAAGGGTGGTGAATTTGATGTGTTGAGGGGATAGAGAAAATGTAAATGCAAGTCTGTCTTTGAATCCAAAAGTTGTTTCCTTATCGTTGCATGAAATTATCTTCGTGGTTTGCATCCAAGATTTTCTCCACGAGTCTTGAGTTAAATTCCTCTTGTAGAGAAGTGAGACACTGTCGAAGCTAACCGGTGGAAATACTGTGAATTTTATATGACTATGTGTATGTTGGAGACGTAGCTCCGCACTCTGTTTAGAGAAATCCCGAGTTGTCCTTCTGTACACGAGCAGTCAAGTTTCAAAACAGAGGAATTGAAAGGAAGAGGCCTGCCGATACTGTTTTTAACGCTCTGAGAAGGAAACATACCCAGAATTCCCTGTCTGCTCAAAGCGCAAACAAAAACAGAGTCTTTTTCACCATGTCGGGAGGGTTTATCAGAAAATAACCCTCGGACTCCAAGAAATTACGGGAAACCCCTGAGGTGGTGGAATTATTTTCCTGTGTATGCTGGATGACATTCTGTGACAAGCTTCAAGGTCATGATGATGAAATTACAAAATAATTCCTAAGGTCCCTGAAGCCTAAGTCAAAGACACTAGCCACTGTCAACTTTAGAGGATTGACCCTCTGACTCACCCCATAGCTCATTAGCAGAGTCACTGATCTACCGATGGGGGTACCCTGGGATAAGGAGGAGAGAAAATTTGGTCAAAAAGCTAAAAAAGAGTTCTTCTTGCCAGAGGAACAATTTTCAGAAGACAAGAATGGAGTCCACAAAACTAGCCTACAACTATTTTGGAGTGAAGTCAGCCTCCAAATTATGAATTATATTACGTTTGAGGGGCGATTTAGCATCGTATATGGTTATCATTTCCGGCTGCTAACAGAACTCAGGCACCAAATGGACCTACCCTTAAAACAAAAATTCAGCATTACCTACTTCCTCCTGCAATCCATGATTGAGTGTGCCACAAAGCCGAGGGAAGGGACACCAGACCAGCTAGCCCATCATGGGCTTATCAAGCTCCTTGTGGAAGATGCACTCCATACTTACATTGTCCCTCTCTCCTGGGAAATTTTTTGGAATATGTCTAAACATGATGACATCCGAATTTTGGCCAAGGAGCTCACTTCCTCTAGCAGCGAGGAGAAGGAGCACACTCAGGCAGAAAAGAAAGCTAAAGGACAAGAAACCCCAGGAAAAACACCAAAGAAAGAACAGAGAGAAACACAAGAAAAAGGCCAAGCTACTGAGGCCAAAACAGTGGGTGGTAAAATAACACAAACAACCAGGGAGTAAACTCAGAGGCCTCTCTATAGGATGTGGAGGCTGCTCTACAGGAAACTTTGGCTAGGCTGAAAGAGACTGAGCAGATGGAGGAAAGAGTAGCCACGTCATCACAGGAGGAGGAGAAGGCTGATACCATCATGGAACCAAGCCCCCAGCCCAGCCTGGGCTCTTATTATAACTTCTTAGAGGCCAGCAAAATCATTCCTCAAAAATTCAGAGTGCCACTTTTTCTAGCACTAGAGGAAGAAAGAGTACGAACCCACACTTGGATGAAGATCGCTAAATCCAAGGGGGTAGCAGATATAGGGCCTCCAAAGGAAAAGCTAAAGGATACCCAAAGAGAATTGGCAAGAGTACGGCATGTGGAAAGCTCCCAACATGCCAAGTTAAGAGAAGAGAATGAGCTGCTTAGAGAGCAGCTACAGCTATAGGGACAGAGGAAAGAAGAGGAAACAACAGCCAAGGACACCACAACAAAACCTCAAGGAAAAGAAGGAATGCAAGCTGATCTGGAGGAACTAAACTGGCAACTGCAGGAAATGGAATTGCAAGCAGGCTTAGAGATACAATCTCTAAAATAGCAGATGCAAGAAAAGAAGGCACAACTGGCCTGCATGGCCAGTTGGGCAATGGAAGCTCTGCAATGTAGGCAATCGGCCAAATCTTATGGCCTATACCTCAGGGATCAGTGGTTGCAATTCCAAATCAACACCTTGGTAGAGAGGGGTATCTCCCAAATCCAAAACCCCCAGCAGTTCATGGATTTATGTAATAGAAGTTCATCGGAGGATAAGGCTAAGCTATCATAGTTTTACCTTCACAATTTGGCCCTTCCAAACATAACCTCGTGGGACCCCAACACACAAGTAGGAGACATGCAGCTGATGGCAATGGTGTCATGGTTAAACCACGAAGAAAAGAGAGTGGCAGAGGTCAGAAATGTCATGGAACGAGAACTACATGAACCACTGCTGATTAGAGCAGAGCCATGGGACCCCACAACATTGATATTTGCCCACCAGCACCTAGCAACCAACTCTTAGGCTCTATTAGAGTACATGGATCGGCAGGCTCAGGCCATAGCACACTTCAAGGATATGGAGTGATTATTGGGGGACAATTGTGTTCATGCTTGCACCCGTAGGTGGAACACATTGTCCCACAGCCTCAAAATCAGGGAATATCACACTCCAACTAGAATGAGGGAGGCCTTGGAATGAGTTCCTCTCTACAAAAAGTCTATGCAGAACCTCCAGGCCAGCTGGATAGGCCTCAAGCTATATCCACCTTTGCTTTTGGGATTGTTAAAAGGAGGCGCAGGAGAAGAAGAGCATAAGCAGTGGGAAGAGGTGGAAAGGAAGGCCAGATTCCATGATAGTGAGGAGGATACTACTTCAGAAGCCTCGGATGTGAGGGAGGCAATCAAAGAAATTAACGACGAGGAGCTGGACTAGTTGCTTAGAGGATGAGCAACCCTTTTAGCAGGGGGGTGATGATGAGCCCCAAATTGGGTAACTTATTGGGCTCATTTGGCCTAATTATCGTTGTTCAGTCCTTGTTCAATCCTTCATTTTCCATAGCTTATGCATTATTTTTCAGTATGTTTATGTCATTTGTACGAATAAGGGTAGTCACTCTTCCTAGGTGGCTAACACGTGCTTATTTCAGGCTTTTTGACACATGTTGGAGCAAAAACGAGCAATCATGGGCTAGAAGACAGCCAAGCTTGAGGTGAGGATTCGTAGGGGGGTTGTCTATGACATTAAATAGCCCTTCCTTGGGATCTTCACCCCCAACTCCGAGCTCCAAAGGCCACCAAAACCGGATCTAGAAGGCAGCCAAGGAGATTTTGGAAGGGACTGTCTACTCACAGTTTGGACAGCCAAGTCCCATAGACTTAGGAGGCCAGCTAGGGCCCTCATGGCCTATAAATGTTAAGGCCTCAGCCTTCGTAAGGTACTTTTGAAGCCATTGCATATTTTGCACTACAGTGCTGTCAGCTTTAGTTTGTTCTCTTGTAGCCATTTTGGCATCACTCTTGACTTATGACTATTGTTGATAAATGAGAAGCAGTTCAATTTTATATCAACTCTGAGTTTTCTATAGCAGCCGTAGCTCTCAGGGTTGGGCCCAACCTGAGAGCCTAGGGTCTCGTTTATGTATTTTTATCTTTCCTTTATGCAATGTTGTTTTCCTTTTACGCATTTGCAAACGTATTTCTGTTAGGCAGATTTAGTTGTGTTGATTAACTAGGTCACTGTTTATGAATAGAATTTCTTTAGATGTTTAGAATAGATTGGTAGGATAATAACAGGAAAAAAAATCCATAAAAGGGTTAACAACACTTTCAGTTTCACCACATCCTTATTGGATTAGGGGCTGGAATTGAAGTAACCATGTTGTCCCATCAAAATCCATAAAAGGGTTAACAACACTTTCAGTTTCACCACATCCTTATTGGATTAGGGGCTGGAATTCAAGTAACCATGTTGTCCCAGTTTTCTTTACCATGCAATACTTAGTGTACTGTTTCAATTTGTAGAAGTTGGTTATGTGTTTAGATCTCTGAAATATTTCATTGCATAGTTGATATACATGGTTCTTTTTCAAATAAAGTTGATGTTCATTCATTTTATTGTCAGTTAGATTAGATTAGCTGGGACTTTGATTATTTGCAATACTTTGTGGATCCAGTTGAATGTACACCGTGCAGGGAATCTCTACCACTCTTTCATCCTCTTAAGCTTCATCATATCCATCTGTTCCATCTCCTAGCTAGGTTCCTCGTCTCACCTCCGTCCTTTTCCCCACGTAACCCTACCTTTTTGTGCAATTATTGGTTTAGCCTTCTTTGAGCCAAGTCAACCTTCTACACCTTCTCTCCACTCCATCCACAAGTCCCTAGGTCACTCCAGGCCCCTATCCTACCTCCATATCCATTCGTGCATCTTCCCTCACTCACCCATCCTCTAAAATCCAATTTTTAAACATCCTGTAGGAATTTCTGAACATCCTGTAGAAATTCATGAACATCCTGTAGAACCCCTGCAGACTTCCTGTAGAAGCTCACAAATGAGGTTTCTTGAGAGCCAAACTTTGTGAAACTCTTTGGAAGGGTGTTAGGGACTCCTTAGACCCTCTCTGAACCTTCCCAACCTTTTCCAAGCATTTCTCCTCCTTGATCCACCCCTGCACAGTAAAGAACAGTGAAACCATATGCATGATGAAACTGACAACTTAATCAAAAATACAAAAAGATGTTTTCTTAGGATAGAGGTAGTCTAGACACATGTATTTTACCTTCATATAAGTAATGGCATCTCTTTCAGTAGTTTGCATTCTCTTCTTTGCACCAGTAGGACTAGCTGATAGAATTAGGGTTTGCTAGGGTTTGCGCTTTCTTTCAGTTTTCCAATCTCTTTTTCGCAAATAGATTAGCTTTCTTCGAGTTAGCTTTCATCCATCAATTAAAAAGCTTCTTCTAAGAGCTCATAGAATTTGGCTTAAGCTCCTAGCGGACTTGTGCCAGCTGACCAAGTGATAGCTGTGACAAGAGCTAGTACCTATGCATACAACACCGTCACTTCCAAGTTTGTTACAAATTACCGGATTGATAAAAGTAAAGAAGGGAGTCCTAGGAGTTCCAACATTATTGCTGCAATACTGGAGCCCACCAATGGGCATGATGAGAAATGATTAAGAGGAATTGGATGATGATGCTAGGGCTCAAAGGGAGTGGTGTAGGTTTGTGAAAATGGAGAGGATGTCTGTTTGCTTTTTTCAAGAATGAAATGGGATGGATAAATGATGAATAGATAGTGAATATAAAGTGGATGGAGGGCTTGGAGGTTTGTTTTGACTTGGCCTTTGCAAAAATTTATTCTTTTAACTATTTTCCTCATTCCTTGAAATCATCACCCTTCATAATTTGACTTTTAAACATTGCATGAGTGAAGTAGTGTGTTGAAATTAACTAGTTGAAGGTGGTTGAGACTGCTGACCTATCCTTAGCTTATAAAACCTCATCTCTCATGCATTGACAACAAATTTCTAACTATAATATGCTCAACAGAAGAGGTCAAGCATATTGCATACCTATACCTACCTGACAGCCTTCCTATAGATGATGTTTGTTGGAGAGTGAAATCCTTGATTTTATTTGCTAATGTTTTTTCCTCCTTTTTTCTCTGATGTTGTTCCTTGATGTGAAAGTACTGGATAGTGATGCTGATGAATCCTCACTCTGCTAGTGGGTTCCCTCTTGTTAAAACTCCTTGTCATGTTTCTAAGATGGATGTGAAGGGTTGTATGTGTCTACTTATCACTATCTCATGAATTCAACCTCTATTTTTTCCCTCTAAAACTTCTCACTGCTAATCATGTAGGTGCTCTTCTGTATCTTGTAGGATCCTGTAGGTTTTCAGGGAATCCTATAGGTTTTCAAGACAACCTTTTGTAGTCGACTTCTTTTTTCCGTATTCCAAAAAGGTAGAATGGATTGACCTGAAACATTCTTATCATGTTTCCAGCATCCTTATTCACCTCCCCATAAACACATTTTGGTCAATGGATGCATAGATCTCGAGAAAAACTAAAAGTGCCTGAAGGTTATGGAGGCCGATTTCCTAGAAACCGTGCACTAGAATTTGCTGAAATTGCTTGGGAATGTTACCATCATCCATATGCATCTCCCCGTGAAACAAAATTTGAAATGGATGCACAGATATGGATAAAATACAAATATGGTTGTAGGTTATGGATACTGATTTCTCGAAAACCGTGCACTAAAATTTGTTGAAATTGCTCAAGCATGTTACCATAATCCATATGCATCTCCCCCTAAAACATCTTGGAAAATGGAGACATGGTTTTCAAGTTATGGTAAAAACAAATTTATTCTCTATGTATTTTTGTTTCCTGTACTAAAATAGATGATCTTATAGTTTCTTAGGACAATAAGTAGACATAATGGTAAAAGCTTGAGAATGATGGGTGGATGGTGGAAATAGATGAGGGTGATGGATTGGAATGGCCATGGCCTTGTTGGAGCATTTGAGCAATGGAGGAGAAAGTCAAAATTTGACTTCTTTTGACTAGGCTTGACCAATTTTTCTTTTGGTACCAACTTGTTTTTGTTGCTTGCTGATGTTGGAGAGTACATGCATTCATCAAAGAGATATATGAAGAAAATATTTTTTTATTTGCCTCAAGGAGAATTTTAACTAGTAGGTTGGCCTAGGCACCTCAAAGGAGGTTTTCACCTAGGATCTTTTCATTTTTCCTCTTTTTTCTTTTTTCGCAACCCATTGATCGCGTCATGGAGATTTTTAATCAATGAGCCAATATGGGGCGCCTCAAAGGAGGTTTTCACCTGAGAAATTTTTTTCTCTTATTTTTCAAACTTTTTTTTACCCTACTCTACTTGAAAAACAAAATGACTTTCAAATATAAGAATACTTCCAATGAAGCCATGTGCACATCAATATGACAAACAAAATGATGTGTAGGCTTGAAATGTATGCTTTGACATGTACATGGATTTCAGAGACCAAATGTTTTGACCTTGAAAGTATCAAGCATAGTTGAAGAATAGAGTGATGCTCCATTTTGCCGATTTTCTAGAACCAAACCTCAATATAACTTTTATGTCCTTCATTTTCTTGCTTTTTTGAATCATTCTTCATGTCTTCTTCTACCATGAACTTCAAATCTTCCTTTTTTTGTTGATTGTTCTCTTGAATACATGGAGGATTTGATGGTAATCATTAGGGAGCTTTCTCAATCTCTTAAATTGAAATTGTGAATTAGAATCTTGCATCATATCTGGCTAAATAAGCTGCCATGGTCATCTTGGAGCTACATAACATTGATGCATTGGCAATTGACTTGCTCCATTGTCCTCTTGGTGAACTTTCCTCAGCCTTGGTAATGAGGAGCAACATTTAACATCATGTGATTCTGCATGGATGACACAAACATATTTTTTTTGCTCAGTTTGTATTCTTAACATTTCTACTTGTTCAGTTAGATTGCTAAGAATTTTTTATTTAAAGTCATGAAATAAATTTCCAAGTTTAGCTTGATTTACCAATCTTGATGCTGATTTACCTAATCTTGCCCTTCCTCTTGATATGTGTTTGCATTTTTAAAACATTTCTTCAAATGATAATTGGTATACATCACCTCTACTCATGAGATCAAGGAGATCAATCCATTCATCCCTAATTGTTCTAAGTAAGAGGCTTTTTATTGTGTCGGATCCTAAATTATGTAGTTTTCCCATCTTAACATTATACATGAACCTGTCTATTAGATCCTCAAGGATCTCATCTTCTCTTTGATTCGTTCTAAATATTTCTTCCTTAATATCATGATCTTTATATTTTTCTAGAAATATCTTTTGCATATCATTCCATTATCTTATTGAATTAGTTCCTAAACTCTTCAACCATTTAAGAGCTCTACCCTTCAATGTTGCCAGAAACAATCTCAATTTTTGAGTTTTTAGTAAGTAGCCATAAGATCTACAAACAATTTCAAATTCAAAGAGAATGGTTTCCAGATTCTCTGACATTAGACCATGAAATTTTGGAAGAAAAGATGGACGGATGTTCTCCATGTGCACACTACCATCAGTCTCTTAAACGATAAATCCAAGAGGATCTTCCTCATTTTCATCACCTCCATCCATTTATTCTACATTCTTTTCCATATCTTCTTCTTCTTCTACCTGCAAAAGTGGACGGTGATATGGTTCTTACTGCACCATGTGATCAAATGAAGGGGGTGAGGTGGAGTTGGAGAATTTTTTTTTTTTTTATTGAATGAAAGCTATAATGCAATGCAATTTTCTGCTTTTGAAATTAAATATGCCTAATGCATGTATTTTGTGTTTTTGCAAAAAGTAAAAAGAAATGAATCAACTAGGGCAGAAAAGAATGTATATTTTGACGCCTCCCCAGCAACAACACCAAAGAGTGATGAGCCTTGGTATTGCAATGAGAATGTTGCAACTCCCAAGGCTACTGACTTTAATTATCAACCCGGGGTTCGTACCAACTTAAGAGGTATCGACACTATATGTGCAGCATACAATTTGTCCTTCCTTTGTTGTCATGATATAATGGAGTGCATGTACTCAAGTCAAATTCTAAACTAATTGTAGAAAATGAAATCTTCAAAATGGAACCATAACCTATTGCAAGAAAGAAAGTACAAGGAAAGAAACATATTCTAATTGCATAATGATCATGAACTAAATATAAAAGAAGCCTAGCTTAACCCTATTTATCACATGTGATGATTTAAACTAACTGCGTATGAAATTTGATCTAGAGAGTATTAATTACTGTGTGCATGTGTAAATATCAAAGAACTCATTTTTTAAATATTTTTCCTTTATAAATGCTAATGCTAAAATTTCCTTGATATTTGGCAGGGGAGACAAGTGTGAAGCGAGAGGGTTAAAATGGTCTTGATACCATGGAGGTCAAGTAGAGGCTTAATCCCAACTTCAATGATGATTTTTCTCAATTTAGACTCAAAACAAGGTTTCATATAGGATGCTACAACGATTTCATACAGGATGCTACAATGATTTCCTATAGGATCCCCTAGTTTACTATAGGTTGTTACATATTTACTATACAAAATTATAATTCATCAAACTACCAAGAAAATAAAACCCAAATTGGATGGGAATTTTTATTTTACTAACTAGGATGTCTTAGTGTTGGAAATAATACTGAGGGGGGGGTGAATCAGTATTATCAAATATTTTCCAATAAACACTTGTAGATATGACTAATGAAACTTGTATATACCTTCCAGATTTTAATGTAATTTATTCTTTAGATGTTAACCATTAATATGTATGTTATAACCATATAATAATAAACAGGAACAAGAAACATAGACAGTCACTCCAAAGAACACCAGATATAAGGTGGAAAGCCAATGTGGGTGAAAACTACATGCTGCAATATGTCTCTATCTTCTTTCAAAGAAACTTCTTTTTACAATGATTTTGTATTGGTGTAGTCCTTCGCCAGTATGCATGCTGCAACTTGTAGAGAGCTACAACCCTCTCTCGTTTTCAAGCTTCTCCTAGAAGGGAGCTGCAACCCCCTTAGCTCTTGTACTAGCTAAGATACTCGTACGTAGGTGCTGACCTACAGAAGGCTACTACCTTCTCTTTCTTCTAGGGACCACGTTTCATAAATTTTCAAACTGGATCCAAAATATCAAGTACATGTGCATCACCTAATTTCCTTTAAAAAAATAACTTCTCAGAATGCAGTAACCAGAAAATAACACCAGTAACCAGACACCAATTTAAACCTAGATCTCTGCAGAAATAGATAAAAGACAACTAAAATATATTTTAAGAAAGGTCGGCAACTTCACCAAAGGAAACCCGTGGATATCCGCACTTCTGCCGTGACGAGTCTGTGCAACTCCGCACCTACTTCTTCTCTGGTTCTACGCACCTCCACACTGCGCCGTTACTGCTCTCTTCAGTAGAACTAACAAATAATGCTCTCATTTCTCCTGGATTCAGATTCAACTATGTCTCACCAACCGATTATCCGAAATTCAGATATTTCTCTTCTTAAGATTTTCAACACTTGTGATTAGCCAAATGATCTCCTTTCCTTTTTATGGGCTAGGCCTCACTCAAAACCATGGAACAAAACCATTGAGAAACAATACCACGAACCCAATACTTGGGTTCAATTCTTTTGGATGCAATACCACAGACCAAAACCATAAGATTAAAAACTGTCGGACTAATACCATGAACCAACCATAAGTTTTCCCATGTGTGTGTACATTTCTCTGCATGAAAGTGCATGAACTTTTCTCTGCATGAAATTGCGTGAACTTTTCTCTGCATGAAAGTGCGTGAACTTTTCTCTGCATGAAAGTGCGTGAACGTTTCTCTACATGAAAGTGCGTGAACTTTGCTGCCCTATAATTTATCATCTGAGATGAGTGGGTTGCCATCAAGTACAATATATGTATCAGAATGCCAAAAAGCTCCCCCTTTGGACTTGATGGCAACAACAACGAATCACTCTCCCCCTTTGAAATAAAAGGCAAAGGGGCAGACTACCATACTCCCCCTGAGTACCTGCGGAAAACTCTGAACGAGCTCCCCCTTTGTATATGCTCTGTGCTGAAATGTTGTCTGCAAAAAGATGTTGTACAAGAAGGAACATGACTCCATACATTATAAGTAACCTTCCTATCATCAAGACTCATACATACATCCATCTCCCATCTAAGTGGGAATACACTAGATAGACAAAACTTATTCATCCCAGGCATAGTGGGGAAACCAAAATAGGTCGTTACATGACCTTGATATTAAAAGAAGTACATGACATAGAGACAAGAACAACTATCAGCATAATCAACCTTCATATCAGCACACATTGATCTACTCCAGCAGAGAACTCTTGAGAAATCAAACCAAGGACTTCTAAGATAATGCCAACAATGCGTAATTAGAAGAATATATGCTCCCCCTGAACCTACGCCATATGATCTCTGATAGACCCATTCGACCCACATAGACCTGCAAATGTACGTGTATCCACCTGCATACAGCAAACAAGATTCAACAGTAGGATGATGCATCAACAACCCCTAGCTTATGGCTGAGGTATTCAAATGTCTCCCTGGGTAATGGTTTGGTTAGTATATCAGCAACTTGTTCCTTGGAGGGAACACACTCCAATTTGACCTTTTGTTCCAGCACTTGTTCCCAGAGAAAATGATACTTGATTGGTATGTGCTTGGTCTTTGAATGCATGACTAGGTTCTTTGAAATGTTGATTGCACTTGTATTATCACATAAGATAGAGATAGGTGGAGTACAAGTGATTTGAAAATCCTACAAAGTTTGCATCATCCAAAGGAGTTGTGTGCAACAAGATGCGACAGCCACATATTCTATTTCAGCTATAGATAAAGCAATCGAACTTTGTTTCTTGCTGAACCAAGATACTAATCTGGAACCCATAAAGAATGCACCACCACGAGTGCTTTTTCTGTCATCCACACTTCCAGCGCAATCTGCATCTGCATAAGCATGAAGAGTGAGATATGTATCTCTAGGATACCGTAGACCATAGTTTTGAGTTCCCTGAAGATACTTGAAAATTCTCTTTACTGCCTGAAGATGAGTTTCCTTTGGATTTTCCTAAAATATTCCAACTATTCCCTCTACATGCATGATGTCTGGTTGGGTTCCTGTTAGATAGTGAAGACTACCAATCATAGATCTATAGGTTGGTTGATGCACTATTTCCGAGTCATGATTTGCGCTGATGCTACATCCTGTCACCATCGGGGTACATACATGTTTCGAATCCTCCATCCCATATTTCTTCAAGATCTGCTTGAGGTACTTGGTTTGAGATAAAAAGATACCGCCTTCATTTTGTTGGATTTGTAAACCAAGAAAATATGTCAGTTCTCCAAGCAAAGACATTTCAAATTCCTTCTGCGTCACCAAGGCAAAGTTTTGACTCATAGCTTCTTCATTGCTGCCAAATATGATATCATCTACATACACAACAAGTATTACCAATTTGTCATTTTCAATTTTTATATAAAGATTGCTATTTGCTGATCCTTTTGAAAAACCTTGTTGATCAAGGTATTTGTCCAGATGATAGTACCAATCCCTTGGAGCCTGTTTAAGACCATAGAGAGCCTTCTTAAGTCTGCATACAAGTTTTGGATGATTTCCAAGAATGAATCCATCTGGTTGCTCAATGTACACTTCTTCTTCTAAGTCTCCATTCAGAAAGGTAGATTTCACATCCATTTGAAATACTTTGAATTTCCGAAAGCTAGAGAGAGCAAGGAACATTCTGATGGCCTCAAGTCTAGCAACGAGAGAAAAATTTTCTTCAAAGACTATTCCTTCTTGTTGAGCATACCCTTTACAAACAAGTTTGGCCTTATTTCTAACAACTTCCCCATTTTCATTCAACTTGTTTTTGAATATCCATTTTTTCCCTATGACATTCTTATCTTTTGGTCTAGGAACTAACTCCCAAGTGTTGTTCTTTTCAATTTGCTCAAGTTCATCATCGATTGCCTTGACCCAGCATTCATCTTTGCATGCCTCTTTTACATTTTGTGGCTCAGTGGAGGAGAGTAATGCCAAATAGCTTGAAGGTTTTGCTATTGGTCTTCTTGTTTGTATACCAGCCTCTTTCTGCCCCAAAATCTGAGATTCCGGATGATTCTTCTGAACATACCTAGATCGAGTCTTTTCTTCTATCCTTATCTGTTCTTCTGGTGCCTCATTGGTCTCTTCTTCTTCATCATGAATCTGATTTGATGTAGATGGATAGTCCTCTTCATCTTCAAAATCTTTAGATCTTACCAGTCTAGGAGTGTTTTCATCTTCATCAACCACTACATCAATACTTTCAACATTTTTTCCAAGCCTTTTATTGTAACACTTATATGCTTTGCTGTGGGGAGAGTAACCGAGAAGAATGCCTTCATCTACTCTGGGTTCAAACTTGCCAAGATTTTCATCAGTATTTTTGATGTAGCATTTACTCCCAAAAATTTTGAAATATTTTACCGAAGGAGTCTCACCATACTAGAGCTCATGAGGGGTTTGAATGTTGTTCACGTGGATGTTTGTTTTATTGAGAATAAGAACTGCAACAAATGGGGCTTCACCCCAGAAAGTTGCGGGAGTTCCAGACTCATCAATCATAACACGGGCCATTTTTTGAACCGTTTTGTTCATCCTTTCCACTACTCCATTTTGCTGACGAGTCCTGGTGTATAGAATTCTCTTCTTATTCCATGTTCTTCACAAAAATCGAAAAATTCATTTGAGGTAAACTCCCCACCTCTATCATATCTGAGGCATTTAATTTTGTGATTTGGTTCGTTTTCAACCAAAGCTTTGAAGGATTTGAATTTTCGAAGGCTTCATATTTGTGCTTCATAAGTCCCATCCAGACCATCCTTGAATAATCATTAATGAATAATATAGAGTATTCTTCTCCCTGAGGTGACCCTTTCCTAGATGAACCACATACATCAGTATGGACAAGCTCAAGTGGCCTGCTAGCTGATCCTTCCTTCTCAGCGAAGTTAGTTCTGATTTGCTTACCAAACTGACATGACTTGCATATTTTATTGTCTGGAATTCTGATGTCTGGAAGACCACGAACTGCCTCGTGTTTGCATGCTTTCCTTATTTGTGAGAATCTTAGGTGCCACAATCTCCAGTGCCATAGCCAGTGTTCATCATTCTTGCTTAGATAGCATTGATGTTGTCCTTCTTTGAATATATATAAATTATTTGGAGTTTTTATGGCTTTGATCATTGTTTCTCCTGTATCAAGATCACGAACACTACATCCATTTGATCGAAATATTACCTCAGTTCCTTGATCACACATCTGACTGACACTCAATATATTATGCTTTAAGCCATCAACATACATAACATTTCCAGCTTTGACCTTTTCTTTCAACATAATAGAACCTTTACCTTTTATGAGCGCAGGGGTGTCATTTCCAAATGAGAGCTTCTTCTCCTTTTCTAAGGCACTATACAACTAAATTTTTTCCTTATCACCTGTCATATGTTTTGAACATCCACTATCGATCTACCATTGATTTTCTTGCCCTTCCGCATATAAGGCTATACCACATCTTTGTAGTTGCAGTTCTTTCATTCTCCATGTTTTGGCACTTGAGGCTTGTTCCTTCTGAGTTGTTTGTTGAAACTTGCTCCTACATTCAGAATCTTCATGACCGAAGTTGTTACAAATAGAACATTCAATTTTGTTTTAAAGAGCAAGAAAGTTATTGTAGGTTATTTTCATGATCCAATTCATACTTCTTTGTTTTTGAGCTTCGCTAGTCATGATTGTCTTATAGGGAACACATTGAGCTGCTTTGTGACCAAATTTATGAAAAGAGAAGCATTGGCCATTGAAGAAACTCCTGCAATTATCAAATCTACCAACCAAACGAATGTAGTTTCTACTATCATCCATTCTTGAGGTAGATTGACAATATTTTACCTGTGGCTGATTGTAGCTTCTGTTCATCCTTAAGGTGGATTGCCCCTGATTTACGTGGTAGTCTTTGTTCATTCTTGAGGTAAATTATCCCTGATTTACCTGGTGATCTCCATTGGGCCTTTGCTCACTCCTCCTTGCTGCATCAAGATAACTTTTGGAGGTGGATGGTTTCTGTGCTTGAGATGTTTCTTCATTATATCCCAGATCTGTCTTGATTAGTGGAGAACATTGCACATTGATAATCTCATCTAGAGTTTGAAATCCTTTAACAAATCTAATATTAAGAGCTTTTTTTTTCTCAATCTCTTTTCTAAATCCCACAATTTCACATTCTAACTTCTCATGATGTTTTTCCCTTTCAGCCAGTTGAAATTACAGAGTATCAATAATCATATTTTTCTCTTCTAAACAAATTTTGAGTTTAGAAATCTCTTCATAGAGACCTTATTCATCTATAGCATCCATGAAATCATCATCTTCAAAAGCCATTAAAAGTCTATAATTATTAACTCGTTCATCTTCATCACTATTTGAGAGTCCATCACTGTCTTCATGCGTGTAGTAGCTTTTCTTACTTACATTTTGTTTCTTGTTCCATCTAACAGGTTCCTTAATTTTGTCAAGCTTGTCTTTCTCAGGACACTTGGTAGCATAGTGATCAACTCTTCCACAAGCAAAGCATTTGAAGTGTAACTTACCTCTGAATCTTCCAGTACCCCGTTGAAGGTTCTTGACAAAATTTGATTCTTCCTCTTCTTCTGACATATGTCCTAACTCATAGTAATCTACTTTGCCTGAAGCCTTGAATTCAGCTTCTCTCCTATCTAAAGGTCCTCCTTTCCTCATTTCGTAAGTGGTTAGAATTCTGTGTAGCTGTGACATGGTAATTTTCTGTAGATTCTCCTTTTCTTCTATTACAAAAACTTTTGATTCAAACTTAGGAGACAAAGATCTTAGAACCTTTTCAACCACAACTACCTCTTTTATTTCTTCACCCAAGTTTTTCATATAATTAACAATCTCACCTATTCATAGGGAATAGTTAGCCACACTTTCATCATTGTACATTCTGAGATTTTCATACTGAATTCTGAGGGTTTGAAGTTTTGCTCATTTTACCTGTTCATCTCCTTCATAGCTCAGAATGATCGTGTCCCATATTTCTTTTGCGATTTTATTCCGCATAACCTTGATGAATTCTGATTGAGATAGACATCCTAACAGAGGATTAACAGCCTTTGCATTTGTTTCAAACTGCTTCTTCTCAGCTGGATCTGTGGGAGTTGCTGATGGAAAAGTGTACCCTGTATCTATGATATCCCAAACTTCTATACCAAGAGATTGAAGATAGGCAGTGACTCTAACCTTCCAATAGACAAAATTGGTCCCATCAAAAATTGGTGGCCTAATCGATGCTTCTCTCTCGATTTTGCTCATGATGATAGATCTTCCTTCAAGCAATCAAGATTCTTCAGAAGGACCTGCTCTGATACCAATTGTTGGAAATAATACTGAGAGGAGGGGGGGTGAATCAGTATTATCAAATCTTTTCCAATAAACACTTGCAGATATGACTAATGAAACTTATACATACCTTCCAGATTTTAGTGTAAATTATTCTTTAGATGTTAACCATTAATCTGTATGTCAGAACCATATAATAATAAACAGGAACAAGAAACATAGACAGTCACACCGAAGAACACCGCATATAAGGTGGAAACCCAATGTGGGTGAAAACCACCTGCTGCAATATGTCTCTATCTTCTTTCAAAGAAACTTCTTTTTACAATAATTTTGTACTGGTGCAGTCCTTTGCCAGTACGCAGGCTACAACCTGCAGAGAGCTACAACCCTTTCTCATTTTCCAGCTTCTCCTGGAAGGGAGCTACAACCCCCTTAGCTCTTATACTAGCTAAGATACTAATACGTAGGTGCTGACCTACAGAAGGCTACTACCTTCTCTTTCTTCCAGGGACCACGTTTCATAAATTTTCAAAGTGGACCCAAAACATCAAGTACATGTGCATCACCCAATCTCCTTTAAACAAATAACTTCTCAGAATGCAGTAACCAGAAAATAACACTAGTAACCAGACACCAATTTAAACCTATATCTCTACAAAAAAAGATAAAAGACAGCTAAAATATATTTCAAGAAAGGTTCGCAACTTCACCGAAGGAAACATGTGGATATCACCACTTTTGCCGTGATGAGTCTACGCAACTCTGCACCTGCTTCTTCTGTGGTTTTGCGCACCTCCGCACTGCGTTGTTGCCGCTCCCTTCAGTAGATTTGAGTTATAATTCTCCGGTTTCTCCTTGATTCAAATTCAACTATGTTTCACCAACCGGTTATCAGAAATTCAGATCTTGCTCTTCTTAAGATATTCAACACTTGTGATTAGCCAAATGATCTCCTTTCCTTTTTATAGGCTAGACCTCACTCAAAACCATGGACCAAAACCATTGAGAAACAATACCATAGACCCAATACTAGGGTTCAATTCTTTTGGACACAATACCACAGATCAAAACCATAGGATCAAAAATTGTCGGACTAATACCATGAACCAACCATAAGATTTCCCATGTGCGTGCACTTTTCTCTGCATGAAAGTGCGTGAAATTTTCTCTACATGAAAGTGTCTGAACTTTTCTCTACATGAAAGGAATTTTTCTCTGCATGAAAGTGCGTGAACGTTTCTCTGCATGAAAGTGCGTGAACTTTGCTGCACTATAATTTATCATCCCAGGTGAGTGGGTTGCCATCAAGTACAACATATGTAGCATAATGCCAACACTTAGGTCCCCATTCCGAGTGGAATCATTCAAAAATACCTCTATTAACCCATGCTAAAAAATAGAGAAACATTACTAGTCGAAAATCTAGAAATTCAAGAACTAGTGAGCTAGTAAATATAAAAAATGTCTAACCTAATCAAGTGAAAATGCAGTGGGGTAATTTTTGTTATGAAATAGAATGTTTTTTTGATCTAATTCAAGTGGAACCAACTCAATTGAATCTCATTATCATGATTTTAAAAATAGCAAAAATTTAATGTTCTTTGACACATCCATAAATCAAGATTTGGGAATAAGAAGACTAATCCAAGAAACACGATGATTACTATGAACTTCCAAAGCTTTTCCAATTTTGAAATAATTCTTGTGATCCTTCCAAAAAACTTACAACAAGCAATCATTAATACTAAATGTAGAAGTAGAAAGAAATAAAAACAAGAGATGCATGTGAATAAGAAGTGAAAAGAAGGAAAGAAAATGATCCAAAAGGGCTCTCAGGCTCCTGGGATGGCCAAGCCCAAGGAAACTCAGAGAAATATGGAGGAGAACAAGATTTAGAAGCTAAAAATGACACCAATCTTCATTATTTCATCAATACAATTACATCACTGCAAGAAAATAAAATGGAGTTCCAGAAATACGAGTTCTCTCCACAAGCACACTAATGAAAATAGCTTCTAGAGGAAAATTCAACTTGGTACTTATAAAAAATGATTAGGAATCATTCCTTGTGAATGGAGGAAGTTTTCCCCACTAAAATCCCTTGATTAGTGGATCTGGTCCCCAATACTAGGAATCTGCATTAAACGGCACAGAACACATTCCTAGATTTTCTCAATCATTTGAGTTCCACAATCTATGCCATAATTCCATAATATCGTGTCCATTTATTATTTATTATTGATCCTCCTGTAATAGGGAGAAATTCCCTAAATTATCTCCTCCTTCAAATCTTCATAATCTGCCCAATATTCTCAAATATTCCACAAAAATAAATAATAGTAGGCACACATATGCAATTATTCATAAACCTTCCTAATGGATATATTAAAGCTAACAATACATTACCTAATGCAAGAAAAGAGGTTTAATGTGCTGAAGGATGGTCATAGGCCTTAATTTATGTTTAATTTAGAGGCATGGAGCTTAATTTATGTCTAATTTAGAGGCCCATCAGAGTTCCTCTTGAAGGGGGAGAGCCAAAAAGAAAATTTCCTGAAAGGAAATGACTTGGACGAATTGTTCTTAAAAGATGAGTTGAGTATTGAACATCGGATTGCTGGGGTGATGACTACTGGGAACATGTATTGGACTACCTATTCACATCCTATGATGCTTGAAGCATGCAAACACTCGAAAATCTAGGTTGAGTGAACCAATGATGGGCCAAAATAAGCCCCAAGCAACATTGATCCAGGGGATCAATAAAGTGCTAAAAAATGAAAGTGTTCAAAAGTGTTTGAACCTAGTTCCAAAATGTAGATATTTTCAATTTAAATCCAACACAACTTAGATCACTCAAAACTGATATCGTATGCTCCGATATCACATTTTGATTGTTTTCCCAAACAATTAAAAATTTTGCAAGTTGGGTGCAAGATTGTCGACTAGACAATTGGTATGATGACTTAGTTGGCTAACTATGCAGGTTGACTAGGATTCTCAGACTAATGGAAGGTTTCCAAGTGGTCTCATTTGGTTAGTTTTATTTGTCAAGTTATGATTGGTTATGGTGGATTTTGTTGGCCCAATGGTTGGGTGCCATGTGGCCCAACCACAGGGTGGCAAGTGGCACCCTAGGGTTGCACAAAAAATTTTTTAGGCCGAACTGCCACCGAGGAAGATCAAACATAGGACCTCACGCATGGAAGCAAAATGCCATACTGCTACACTTCATGGTGTATCTTAACCTATCTAGCAGTGAAATTTTATTTAAGTTTTCATTTCTTTTTATATTGCAGACGGGGTTGGGGTAGATCCCTGGGCCCTAGTCTCCTTACCACCCACGAGACCGTAGGCATACAGTCAAGGGATTGGGCCTAGCACCAACCCCAGGTCACATGATGGAACATACGCCCATAAAAACAGAGTAGATCGACATTAAAACTTGGGGCCTCAAGGAGTAGCCTAGGTCAAGGGCACATGCCATAGCATGAGACCACAACCTTCAGAATAGGTGCTAACAATTAGGGGGCTAAACCTTCGCCCAGGATCGAAGTCACATGGCATGGATAGGACCATGAGTGGAGGATAAATAGTCAAGAGCATAGCTTTGAAGACTGTCACTGGTTTCCGTGGAGCTGATAGGACTAACAGTGCGGGGTCATGCGGCCTACACTGGTGGGGGTGGGCGGTTAGCCTCAGTCCCTAGGCATATAGCCCAAACAGTCCTATATGTTCACCTAAAGTGATCATAGGGAATTTAAAGTAGTCGATAAATTGCACTTGAAACTAACTGAATCTTGCTAGCACTAGGTGAGAAAGTCACTTGGCAATTCTAGAAAAGGCGAAATTCATATAACAATTAGAAGGGGAGTTTATTTTATAGAGCATTTAGTAGAAAAACTTCTCTAGAGCTTAAATTCTTCAGTTTTTGGCCAAACTGAGCCCAGTAAGAGCCCAACTTGGGGTTTTTTATTGTTTTTGAGTGATCGGAGACAATATTTTTACAGTCTGAGTATTGTAAATCCATGTAAACACAAATTTGAGAACTTAATGAAAGAGGCCCAACATTGGAAGCTGGAACAACAGATGTAGCCCAGGAGGGGTGAACTCCTTTATCATTTTGTTCGCTTGTGTTAGTATATGGTATATCTGTCCCTTCTTTTATGCTCTAAACTGACTTTTAAAATCATTATTTTATGTGCTTTTGCAAAGTGATCCATTTTCTAAAAGACATAAAATTTTACTTGCAAATTTTCTTATCGCCTTCAAGTTTGCATCTGAGATTAGTTTGGTATCAAAGCTTGTTGGAATTTCTAAGTCTGACACGTTAGAAACGCTTCATGCACTTTACTGATTTATTCCTACCTACTTGTTTTGTTAATTAACAAGTTATTTACCATGTAAATACTAGAAATAAATAAAAGTGCATGCTCAACACCTTACAGATCATCAACTGAAGGAAACAGAAACAAACACACAAGTGACACCATTTTTTTGGACTAATGTCCCCAGAAAAACCCAATGCAAGAAAATCAGTGCAGCTATCTGAGGGTTTGATTTATTAAGCAGTTTCAAAATACAATCTAGGTGCCAAATCCAGCTCACCCAATACAGAAAAATCTCGGCAGTAGTACCTCTCTACTCGGAAGCAAATATTCCAGCTGAAACCCCGGATAAACACTTTGGCAGCTCCACAACTCCGATCTGCCCCACGAAACCACAGCGTCAGCCTCTCTCTGGCCCAACATTAGTGCAATGTCACACTGGCTTGGCCTGCATCAGCCTCAGGAGTCATTGTGTCAGTCCTCTGGCCCTTTGTATCATCGACGGTATCCCTATGAGGCACTACACAGCTCCTGGATTCCTCTACATGAGCCCTGGCTGGCTTTGCATTAACCCCTGGCTGCTTCTGCTTCCCTCTCTCCAGCTACTATGCTAATCCTCCTGGTGCTATCTATGCCTCTCTGCTTCTATATTCACTGCCCCTCATCTACAACTTTGACCACACTCTCAACATTCATAGCAAACCCAGCCCCAGAAAGTCGAAATCTTGATCTCATGGTGTGTTCTCCAAGTGACCCTTAAGCCTCCTCTTATACTTTTCTCGTTGACAAATCAACGATCGAGATTAAGTCCCTAATCAATGGCTAAGATTAGATCTAGCTTGATCCATGACTTTTTGACCATTCTAACGGAGTTTTATATTAATTCACATTAATATTTATTTTCCCTAAGTTTAGACTTACAGACTCCATTAAAAATATTAATTATTTTAATATCTCCCAAATTGTTTAGAATATTCCCAAACCATTTCTGGGTATTGGATACCTCATGTGCTTTAGCCTCTCAACCAATTTTAGTGGCTAGAGCACATCTGATGCTACCCCAAATCAACAATCCCTCTTAGCGAGGACTATGCTCTAGTAATACTCCTCACTGAGCATCACCATGATCATCTGACATTGGTCCCTGTGTTGATGCTAGGCCTACTTCCCAACATCCTCTACACTTCTGAATCTTGTACTACTACCCATGGCTCTACCATTTCCATTGTTGCATCTGTACGACAGCTCCCTCTGCATCTGTGCTGCTACCCATGGCTCTGTCACTGCCAATGTTGAATCTGCACTGCAACCCCTCTCATCGTGCGGCGTCGTGCTGCCCATAGCACTGCCACTGCTAATTGTTGCACTACAACTCAGTTACTGAGAAGTAAGTAACTGATCTCCCAACTCTAACATCTCTGTCATGCGAGAGACACCCTCGATGCTGAAACTCCCTCTGCCACTGATAAGTTCTCCCTCTCTAAGCTCTGAGCTATTGCAACAACTCCATGCATCTCGCATCATTGCATACCTCTCTATGCCATCTCACACTAGTGCAACACTCTCGTGCTTCTCGCACTGTTGCCCCACGCTATCCTAGGAATCTTGCATTGTAGCTCCTACTTTCACTCTATCCACATCTGTCTATACCGACATCCACCAGTCTTGGTACTCCTCTTCGCGACTCCCATAGCAAGGTCCAATCCAAGAGGCTGGGTACCTTAAGGATCCTACCCCTTATCGCCTGTAGTCTATCTAACTATAGATCGATGTCTCCCCACTTCCACTCAAGTGGTGTGTGTGCACGCATGGCACAATCATTGTTTGTATCCACTTCCTTTTATGCCCTTTCTCTTCTTGCTTGGACACTGGTTCACATAATGACCCAGCACCCCAGAGTGGATGTATTTGACCTTGGAGAGGTCATTCTTCTTTTGTTTCTTTTGATTTCCCTCAAATTATACGGCAGCATCCACCTCCTCTTTTTTGATTTTTATCCCCTTCCCTCTGCTTCCCGCCTTGCTTATTCTTCTAATCTCTTCTTGGCAAAGAGCAGCCCACATTTCCTCCCAACCTAGAAGGGTCGCTCTACCTAGTATGCTCTGGATAAACACCTCCCAGTCTTCTGATACTACATTCAGGGTTGTTCTCACCATCAATTCTTGATCCAATGTGGCCCCTCTAGAAATCAGTTGATCCCAAATCTCCTTCAATTGACCGAGGAAGGGGGCGACCTATTCTCCCTTCTGCATCTGGTATGATCACAACTGATTTTCTAGTAACATCCTTCTCTACACAGAAGTATGCTGGTAAAATTTATTTAGGGCCTCTCACATCTCATTTTCCATTTCTTTTTCGGCAATATGTGGTACTACATGGTCCCTGACCCGGTAACGTAAGATGTTGTTGGCCCTCACGATTGCCTCCTCATTCTTGTTGTCATCAGCTAGGTCAACTGGGATAGCTATCATCCTCAAGGTGAAGTGCTTGACACGATTCTTGTCTAGAACGGATAATATTTTGGCCTTGCAACCTACGAAGTTTGAGGCTCTATCTAGTTTGTCCTAGTTTCTAACCCCATTCACTTCCATCTCGTTGATCCTATACTTCCCTCCTAGAAGTTCTCAGTATGACTCCCTCTGAGCCTTGATTTCTCTCCTGGAAACCCTTCTGTCAATGTCGAGATGCCCCCACTCTGATCCTTAGTGCTACTGCACCACTGATTTGGATTTCTTGGCTAGAAACCCTCAGTAAAAACTCACTCCTCCTTGGTTTTTCATAGTTAGGTACTGTTCTAACTATAGTACCCCACCATCTCCAATTTGTAACTTACCCACAACCTTGTAAACGCCATAAAACTAAAGGTTAGAGCTCCTAGGCTCTGCACAATCCTAGTACCAGAAAATCATCCTCCTCAGCCAACTGCGTTAGCCCTCCTGGCCTCTGTGTGAGCCTAAATTTACCTCCCTCAGCCTCTGCGCTTTCTCTTCCTGGGTCGATCTTGATGACGCAGAAACTGTGTCACCCCTTCCTTGCTTCTACTCTGCTAGGAACAACTTCTGCCACTCGGGACAGTTATTTTCTGTTGCTGCTTCTCTGCTCAGTTGATGTCCTCCATTCTCCTGTGATCTGCAACCACGCTCTAATACCATATTCGAATTTCTAAGTCTAACATGTTAGAAACCCTTCATGCACTTTACTAATTTATTCCTACCTACTTGTTCTATTAATTAACAAGTTATTTACCATGTAAACAATAGAAATAAATACAAGTGCATGTTCAACACATTACAGATCCTCAATTGAAGGAAACAAAAACCAACACACAAGTGACACTGTTGTTTTTGGACTAATGCATGCAGAAAAACCCAATGCGGGAAAGCCAGTGTAGCTATCTGAGGGTTTGGTTTATTAAGCAGTTTCAGAATATAATATGGGTGCCAAATCCATCTCACCCAACAGAGAAAAATCTTGGGAGTAGTAACTCTCTACTCAGAAGTAGATATTCTAGCTGAAACCCCAAATAAACACACTGGGAACAACACAGCTCCAATCTGCCCCACGAAACCATAGCGTCAGCCTCTCTAGCCCAGAATTAACCCAGCGTCACTCTAGCTTCGCTTGTGTCAGCCTCTAGAGGCGCTGCATCATTCGTCTGTCCCTCTGCGTTCGCCACGCTATACCTCTGACGCACTGCACAACTCTTGACTACCTCTGTGTGAACCCTTGGCTACTTTTGCGTCCCTCTCTCTGGCTACTGCACTAATCCTCCAAGTGATATCTCTACCTCTATTCTTCTCTATTCACTACCCGTCAACTACAACTCTGATCACGCTCTCAACTTTCTCAACAAACCCAACCCCAGAAAGTTGAAATCATGATCTCTTGGTGTGTTCTCCAGGTGACCCTCAAGCCTCCTCTTATACTTTTCTCGTTGACAAATCAACGGTCGAGATTAAGTCCCTAATCAACAACTAAGATTAGATATAGCATGATCAATGACTTTTGGACCATTCTAATATAGTTTTATATTAATTCACATTAATATTTTATTTTCCGTAAGTTTAGACTTAGGGACTCCATTAAAAATATTAATTATTTTAATATCTCCCAAACTGTTTAGAATCTTCCCAAACCATTTCTAGGTATTGGAGATCTCATGTGCTTTAGCCTCTACACCAATTTTTGTGGCTAAAGAACATCTAATGCTACCCCAAATCAACATAGCTCAATGTTATTTTGAAGGTTTGATTTTGTTTACACGTGTTTTCTAATTTTTACAAGGTTGAAGCTCAAAAGAGGAGAATGAGAGATTGTGGAGCCAAGGTCCAAAATTGTTTAAAGGAGAAAACACATATCTCAAGCTTCACCAGTCATGGCACATGAAGAAGTCCATGAAGGGATGGCTGAAGATGAGAGAACTTTCAGAACAATTTGTTTGAAATGTCTGAAATGGTGAGAGTTCCTTATGAGGAGAGGAAATCAAGGTTGCAAGGAGAAATATCAAAACCTCCAAAAGGAAATGATGGAAATGGAGACAAAACTCCAAAAGTGAATGGAGGGGATGGTGACAAGCCACCACCTTCACCTCCTTCCTCATCCTCATCTTCTTCTACCGCAACCCCTTCACAAAAACCTCCACATTCTCCAAAGGGACATGCTAAAACTCCTTTGTTAAAGCTTAACATAAAGCTTGAATTTCCTATGTATGATGGAGAGGTAAATGCTGAGAAATTAGATAATTGGGTTTGTCAGATTGAAGTGTATTGCAAGATACCAAGAATCAAGGATGATGCAACCAAAATTCAGCTTGCTTCTCCTAGGTTGGAAAGTGCAACACTCATTTAGTGGGAGCCAAAACTCAAGAGGACGTGAAGAAAAGTGGTAAGGTTTTATCCTCTCGGAATGATTTTGTTCTTGCAATAAGAATATCATTTTATCCATTAGCATATATGCAAAAACCTATAATGGATTGGCAAAAATTTAGGCAAGCTAACAGTCAAACTGTGCAAAGCTATAGTCAAGAATTTAGGGAAAGAGATTTGATTTTGGGTATAGATTTATCCTCTTAGGACACTCTACTAAAATACATTGGATGTTTATATATTTATTTGAGACACACAATTCTCATGTTTAACCTGACAAATCGAGATGAAGTCTGTGTATAAGAAACTCATTTAAAAGCAAGAGGGAAGAATGTTTTTGAAGAAACTAGTGAGAATCCATTTAAGTCTATAGCAAAAGGAAAGGGGGAGTTAAAAGGAAAGGATAAAAAGAATTCTTGAGTCAAGAAGGAGGGAGAAAAAATCACATGTAAACATTATTCAGAAGAATTATGTGACTAAAACAACTATTGGAAACTTGGTCCTGAGATGAGACCCAAAAACTTTAACAACAAGAAGAAACAAAAGACTATTGCAACAACTCAACAAGATCTTCGATATGATTCCAGAGATGAAACAAAAATCATAGCCATGGGATTGAAAGATAAGGATACTATTACAAGTACTAGTTCTTCTTGAAAACCCATTGAAACTCAATATGAAAAATAAAGAATTGAGATTTTCCATATGAGAGTCATCACAAAACATAACAAAGTAGATACTTTTTTCGATGGTGGATCAAAAGCAAACTTTATTTCAGAAGACATTGTCAAGAAACTAAATTTGGAAACCATTCCTCATCCTAAACCTTATCCTTTGGGTTGGGTATGCGACAATGACAAATTGAAAGTGACAAGAAATTGCATACTTAAATTTTCCATCGCTACAAATTTTATTGATGAGGTAGAACTGGATGTAGTACCACTTGACATATGCAAGGTTTTTTTGGTAAGCCCATACTTATGTGATAGGAAATCCAAATTTCATTGTCATGAGAAAAAGTATCATTTGTTTAAAAATGGGATTGAGTACATTGTTATAGCACATCGCAATAAGTTGAATTTGTCACTTCTAAATGCTCGACAAATGAAGAGGTTTGTAAATTCTAGTCAAAAATTTTCATTGTTGATGATTAAACACAAAGACGTTGAGGAATATGAAGCTTTCCAAGGATGTGATTTAAGAATCAAACATGATTTAGTTGAATTTGTTAACACATGTGATAATGTGTTTCAAGAGTCTAACATGTTGCCTTCTAAAAGAGGAAAACAACATGAAGTTCAATTGTAGCAGGATGCATCACTTTTCAACATTGGTATGAACAAGATGCTAGTGTTAGAGAATGCATGGATCAAGAAGTAGATGCAAGAGCTACTTGACAAAATGGGCATTAGTTCTAGTATATATTCTTGTGGGTCTGCTAATGTTTTCGACTTTAATAAGGATGTTGCATGGCGATGGAAATCACACTTGTTGAAGAGTCAAGCCAAGTACAAGGCTAGACATGATAAGCATCGTGTTGACCATAGTTTTTAGGTTGGAGATGAAGTAAGGCTTTGCATCAGTAAAGAAGAGCTTCAAATTGAAGAGAACTTGAAATTTCACGAGTCTCCTTTGATTGAAGATCAAGGAGAGAATTTTAATATTCCTTCAATAGAAATTTTCTCTCCTGAATATCTTGAACAATTACAAAAATATATTATCCTTGACAAAGAAACAATAACTTCAAGAAGATGGAACGTGATGTACCTTCATATGGGGCTCAAACATATAAATCTAAGAAAAGCCAAATGGATTGAGATTGGGAGGGTCAGGGAACTATACCCTCATCTATCTTTTGATTGAAAATAGTCTTTCAAAGGTCCAAAAGATTCCAGTTGGGAGGAGTGATCCATGGGATCAATGAAGTGATACAAAATTAAAGTGTTCAAAAGTTCTTGAAACTAGTGCCAAAATGTATATCTTGCATATCTAAATCCAACGCAACTTGAATCACACAAAACTAAAATTGTATGCTTCTGATACCACGTTTTGATCATTTTCCCAAACAGGTAAATGTTTTGCAGGTTCGGTGCAAGACTTCTGACTAGGAAGTCCATATGATGAGTCAGTGGGCTGACTATGCATGAGACTGGGACTCTCGGACCAATGGCAGGTAGCCAAGAGGCCTCATTTTATTGGTTCAATTTGGCAACTTTTGATTGGTTATGGTGGATTTTATTGGCCTTATAGTGGGTGACATGTGGCCCAATCACAGGTTTCCATGTGGCACCCTAGGGTTGGGAAAATCTTTGTTAAGGCTGAACTAGCACCGGGGAGAATCGAACACAGCACCTCGAGCATGGTATAACAACAACTTACCACTACATTGTTGGGTGGATGTTAACCTATATAGCAGAGAATTTCTATTTAAGTTCTCATTGCTTGTTATATGGTGGATGGAGTTGGGGCTAAGCCCTAGCCCTAGCCCACGCTCACCTTACCATGCACGATATCGCAGGTGGAGGGCCAGAGGCTTTGGCTAGCCCCGACCCTAAGTAACAGGATGGACCATACACCCACAACAACAGAGGGTGTCGATGTTAAAACTTGGGGGCTCGAGGAGTAGCCTAGGTATTGATAGTCAGGGGGGCTAAATCTCAGCCCATCACCAAAATCAAATGGCACATGTAGGACCATGGGCATGGGATATATAGATAGGTGCACAATTTTAAGGACTAGCCCCATGTTCTGTGGAGCTGATAGGACTAACGATGCAGGGTCATGGGGCTGACGCTAGTGGGGGCAGGTAGTTGGCCCCAACCCCCTAGTGTATGGACCATGTTTCCCTAATTTTCCACTTGAAGGGGTTAGAGTTCATTTAAATTAAGCAAAAAATTGGACCCGAACAGTGTGAATCACACTAGTATTGGGCAAAAATGTTGCTTGGTGGTTCCAGAAAAGGCAAAATTCGTAGAACAATTAGCAAGGGAGTCCAGCTTGTAGAGAATTTAGCAACAAAAATTCTCCAGAGCATAACTTCTTCATTTTCTCACCAAATTGAGCCCAACAAGTGCCCAACATAGGGTTTTTAAGTGTTATGGAGCCATTGGAGACATTATTTTTTCATTCGAAGCACTGTAAATCCATGTAAAGATATATTTGAGCACTTAATGAAAGAGGCCCAACATTGCAAGATGGACTAGGAAATGTAACCTAGCAGGGGTGAACTCCTTTATCATTTTGTTGTCTTGTGTTACGATATATGGTTTATTTATACCTATTTTTATGATATAAACTGATTTTTTAAAAATTATTTTACGTGCTTTTGCAAAGTTATCCATTGCCTAAAAAAAAAAAATTTACTTGCAAATTTTCCTATCACCTTCTAGTTTGCATTTCAAATCAAACATGGAATTTTTAATATACTCCACAGGAAACATAGGTAAAAGGTATGGGTGGTGTTATTTCCCACCATTGATGAAATAATATTTTGAGAAGAAGTTTGAGATCGAAGGTCATATTAAGGCAGTTGATCAATAGTGGTGATATTTCCATTATGAGGAAAGCACATATTGTGAAATATTGAGGATGTGATGGCTAGCATGGTGTACATATAACTACGACCAAGAAAGAGGTTATAATCGAAAGGGGCATCGATAACTTTTGTATTTGTCATGATATTTTTTCTAGCAACAGTGATAGGGAAATTCCAATATAAACCAAGAGGCTACGAGGAGTGACCATCCCATGCACTAAGAGTGATTGTTGATGTGATATATCGGGGGGACCAAGTTGTTTCCAAACACTAGTAGCCATTGTACAAGTGGAGGCACCTTCGTCAACTATACAACATTGAATAGTGGCATATTTTTATGGAGATAGGTATCTGAAAAGGAATAGAGGAGGGGTGGGGGTAGCTGATGTGCTTTATCAACATTAAAAATGGTCAACCGATCATCAAGAGAATTCAGAATTCTGAAAGAAGATAACATAGTTTTCCATTAGGATGGGCATGTCTAGAGAACTTCCAACATTGACATGACAGCAGGATATTACACCAAGTCATCTACTATACTATAAGTGTGGGTGGCTCTAGAACTGATAGCATTTAGCTATAATGGGCCTTTCGTGATATTAGGGTGAACCTCTACCCTAGGTGGAGAGATATGTAATGTACCATTTGGTGATCAAAGGGGCTCAATGGAACCTTTGGGTTGAGAATCAGTCACTGACTTGTCAGGAGGATTTTCATACTAGCACGATTAAGTTTGGAGGTTGATGTCATCAGAATTCATCATGAGAATTTGATAATTTCCATTCCCGGGTTCTGAAGGTTGAGGAATTAGAGGATTCTAGCTAGCTTCGGTAGCTACATATCCTTGTTGAGGGAATGGATTGGTAAGCATTGGCATTTGTGAGAAAGAGGAGGGGGTTGAGTAGCATGTTGCTTCCATCTAAAGGAAACTTGTTGAGCTTCCCATGCCTAATACATCTAAGGGAGAAGAGGAAATTCATGAGAGTAATGGCCATAAGTACCACAACAAGTGCACGATTTATTTTTGCTAAGATCCTTGTTCTAATTGGGTTTTCCGCTCTATTACTAGGTTGTGGGATTGGATTGATCACCCTTATTGGAATTAGTTTGTCTACCTTGGTTGCCTTGATTATTTTGAGATTTATGATTCTAGTTGTCCTTCCATTTTTTCTGTCACTTAAGGTTAGGGGGAATGGGAGCACCCATCTGAGCACATACTCGACTTTCTATAGGTAGTTGTTTATGTGGCAAAGGAGGTTGTGCCATGGAAGGTTGAGGTGTTAGTGTCAATTGGGATGGAGAAATAGGCAGTGTGAATGGATAATAAGGGTTCATGGTAACAATTTTGTAACTAGGTTGAACAACAACTGGCCCTGGAATTGGCTAATGCAAATGGGAAAAGTTGTATGACATGCTTCTACCTTGGTAAGGGTTGATGCATAAGGGATTAGGAGGAGGATAAGTTTAGGTGAAGTTGGCCCCCATTGAGGTAAACCATAAGTTGTAGGAGGTTGAGAATATGGCTATGGGTGAGGATTGGATATTGATCTAAATTTGAAACTACTTGTAAATGGTTTGCAAGGTATTCAATTCAGTAATAAACATGTTTAAAAGATGTCCATGTCTTGCAGTAAAAAAAAATGAAATTTTCAGTTGTTCATGACCCATTTAAGTATAGCAGAATTATTTACTTTTACTGTTTAACACACTAAAGCGAATTTGTTGTGCAAAATAAATCAACCACAGATGCAAAAGAAGTTGATAAAGCAGTTCACCCCTCCTGGGCTATGTCTGTTTGGTCCAAGGCTCCCAAATGCACATGTCCTCGTTTTAATTAAATGCTCAAAATGAATATACAAATGAATAAAAGCCTCTACAGGTGGAATGACTATAAAGACAAATTCAGAACACTTGAATCCTTTAGGATTGACTACTGGTTCACCTCCAATGGATACCTTCAACCCTATACAGTTCTCACAACACTGGGCCCTAGTGGCTCCTAGAACTTCCACGGCACCAAAACCTCTGAAAATGACCTCAGATGGCTATAAAACCTGTGCCAATGGCTTCCGAAGGTCGAAGATACCCAAAATAAAATAAAAAAATTCGTCCAAAATGGACTTTCCTAGCCAAATTTATGGCCCATTAAAGTTTTCCTCCAGTTATGCCTAGAAACACTCTAGCTAACTTTAGTTGGAGTCCAGTTAACTCTCCCAATTATGGCGGGTCCACCCAAATTTGGCGGTCCGCCCAAAAACTGTGCCATCTTAACCACGCATTAACTATTTGTGCATTGCCAGTTTAGTTTGCATGTGAGCGTGGTTTATGGCTTGTCGGTTCTGCATGGGATTGTGTTAGGGTCCCACCCTAACCCCCTTATCTATGTAGAGGGACCGCGTCATAGTCAAGAGTCAATAAAGCCCATATTAATAATTGTAAGTGGTTAATCTGCAATTAATAATGGAACCACAGTTAGTTGCAAATGGGTCGTAGTATTAGATAGATGGTATTAGTAATACCGCGGTATTGGCCCGTGGTATTGCATATATGAGTCATATATAAAGGATAGAAATTCCCTACGAGGAGTATCATGTCTTATTTTGTAATCGAGCTCTGCTCTATTGGAGGTTGCCCCCTCGAAGAGGCAAGTGAACATTACTCTCTGAATAATAAAATCATTCCTATTCTGTGTTCTGGGTATCTTTTCTTCACATATTCTGTGTTCTGGGTCTCTTTTCTTCACATATTCTGTATTTAGGTATCATTTGCAGGTTAAGAGCATAACAAGCGGTATCAGAGCACTTTTCAGGGCCAGTGGGATCTCCATTTCGTAGCAAATTTTTTTTGGCTCGAGACGTGTTCCGACGTCTTTAAACCACGGGATCCGTCATTGAGCGCATAAATTTGCGGATTTGGGGAGGCATGCACGCAGGAAATACAAGAGGTGGTCACATTCGTTGGACTCCCTTGTAACCCCTGTGTGTAACCCTTCGAGTAGTAGCGCATTAGATAGAACCACGCACGGACTGTCTTCCATGTACCCTCTCGGTATATCGGAAGCCCCATAGGCTCCCTGAAAACCTCGCCATAGATAAACCGTCGGCCGTCTTGTGGCTATAGTACACTGAGAACAACACTCGGAGAGATTACTCGCCCGTACGATAGGGTAGTCGGGTGGTACGACTAAGGGTATGGTCGACCCTCCTTAGTTAGAGCCCTGAAACATTGGGCCGAGTACTACTACCAGACCCTTATGTATATTGCGATCTGTAGCACCTGACACTCCTCAAGACCCTAGTTCCCTTTTCAATCAACATCTCTTCCAGATCCGCTTAAGCAAAGGAGTGCAGCAGCAGCAGACATCGGTCCCAATCAGCCATTTCGATCTATTAGATTCATCAGATCTATAGAAATAGTCAGTTCCGCTATCCAGCGCTATCCGATCTGCCATTTCGATCTCTCAGATCCACCAGACCAGAGTCGCTGTGAAGGGTTCGTATACCAGGGTATAATTGTCGCAGGACTTTTGGCCGCATTGACATTTTGAGGATTTGGCGACTGCAATATTGATCAGGAAGGAGTAAAACACCGTTAGGAGTTAAAAAAAAAAAAAAAAAAAAAACGAGTCTGAGATCTTCTGGGGCGCTTATTGGTGATCTAGCCCATTAGAATCAGGATGACGAGCTGAGCATGGTGGTACCATTCAATTAGTTGTGAAAATTTTTTGGCGGTCCCAATTTTTCATCAGGTTGGTGTATGAATGCAACTAGAGCTCAAGCGATGGCCAATGAAAGGATGGACAAACTTGAAGAAAATGTGAACTCCATCCAAACTGAGCTTCGTGGACTAAGTCTCCAGATACAGCAATTTCTCTCAAAGGGCAAGGAGCAAGCCCACGAGGAGGTGCATAATGGCCATGAATACAATGATGGTGAATCTAGCCACTCTCCTCACGTCTAGCACACCCATCCACCACCCAGTCGGCGACCTCCCAAGTTGGATATGCATAAATTTGACGCTTCTCACACGTCCGCATGGCTAGCACAAATGGAGCAGTATTTCAAATTGAATCATATCCTAGATGATGGGACTAAGCTTATGTTGGGGAGCATGTACTTCGACAATGAACAGTGGCAATGGTGGGAATGGCATCAGCGTTACAATGGACCTTTTAGGACTTCGACCCAATTTACCAAAACTCTTCGAGATCGCTTTGAACCGGAAGACTCTTTTTTGGGTCATCTCACTAAGCTCTGACAGACTGGTACAGTGGATGAATATATTACCGCTTTTGAAGGCTTAGCTTTCCGCACTAGGGGTCTCACAGATGAGTTCTACACAGAATGTTTTATCAGCGGTCTTAAAGAAGCCATCAAAGCTAAAGTTCTACTTCACCACCCTCCTACGTGGACGGAGGCTTGCCAGGTAGCTCGTAAGGTGGAACGTGCATTGGCAGCCCAATATAGTCGCTCAAATTTCCCTGCTAAAGGTCGTCCCCCACAGGCTCACAACATGACTCAAACACTTAAGGTCCAAAAGGTGTCCCCTGCGGAAATGGCCGAAAGAAGGAAGCAAGGACTGTGTTACTACTTTGATGAAAAATACTCCCCAGGTCATAAATGTAAGGAGCCCAAATTCTTTCAAATCGATGCCACTGACTACATCTCAACAGAGGAAGATCCACCACTGGAGGAACATGAGCCGCTAGAGGAAGACAACCAACAGGACAATGTCTCTAATGAACCAGCTATTTCGTTGCATGCCTTGGCAGGGATTTCTTCCCCTCAAATGCTCAAAACCAGAGGGTTTATTAAACATCGCCCAATAGTAGTCTTGATTGATAGTGGAAGTACACATAATTTCATCCATCAAAAAGTCGTAGAAACTGTGCATTGTTTTGTACGAGCAGTTTCTAACTTCCAAGTTCAAATTGCAGATGGAGACACAATGAAATGTGAAGGCCGTTGTCAAAATTTCAAACTTCAAATGGGGGATTATCATTTGAAAACCCACATGTTTGCCATACACATGGGGGGTTGCGACATTGTCCTCGGCGCTGAATGGCTCTGCACTCTTGGGCCAATCACAATGGATTTCCAGGAGTTGTATATGAGTTTTAAGTAGAACAACCACACACATACCCTTCGTGGACTCCAAGCGGGAGCCCCCTCTATCATCAGCTCGCATAGGATGGAAAAATTGTTAAAAAAGGGCAATCATGGAGTTGTAGCTCAATTTAATGCCATCCAGGTAGTCGAAACAAAGACGTCGCCAATTCATCCTGAGATGCAACAGATTTTAAATAACCATCTGTCGGTCCTTAACAAGCCTCAAGGGCTTCCACCCTCGCGAGGGGAACATGATCATAGCATCACCTTGGTTCCAGGGGCCCAACCCCCAAATGTGCACCCATACAGATATCTGTTCACCCAATAGAATGAAATAGAAAAAATCATCAATGAACTTTTGGAAGTAGGGGTCATTCATCCCAGCATCAGTCCTTATTCATCTCCAGTGGTCATGGTGCTCAAGAAAGATGGGGAGTGGCGGATGTGTCCTGAATTCAGGGCCCTCAATAAGTTGACAGTCAAAGATAAATTTCCCATCCCGGTGGTTGATGATTTGCTGGATGAACTCAATGGGGCTCAATTTTTCACGAAGCTGGATATTCGCTCAGACTACCACCAAATTCGCATGAAGGAAGTCGACATCCCCAAGACTGCTTTCAGAACTCATGAAGGCCACTATGAATTCCTGGTCATGCCAATTGGTCTTTGTAATGCCCCCTCTACTTTTCAGAGCCTTATGAACCACATTCTCAAACCATATCTCAGGAAATTTGTCCTTGTCTTCTTCGATGACATCCTCATCTATAGTTGCACTTTGGCAGCACATCTTCAGCATGTAGATCTACTCTTGCAACTGCTACACAAGCAGAAATTATTCGTGAATATGTCCAAGTGTTCATTTGGCATGGCAGAGGTGGAGTATTTGGGCCACATTGTGGGGCGTGAGGGTGTCAAGGTGGACCCCAAAAAGATCCAAGCAATGCAGGAATGGCCTCAACCTAAAACATTGAAGAGATTACGAGGATTTTTGGGTCTCACAGGCTATTATCGTAAATTTGTCCACAACTATGGTCGCATAGGAAGCCCCTCACCCAACTCCTAAAGAAAAATTCTTTCTTCTGGAATGAGGAAGCACAACAGGCCTTTACAACTCTAAAAAATGCCATGTGCTCCACTCCAGTTTTAGCACTACCTGACTTCACCAAACCTTTCGTCATTGAATGTGATGCTTCAGGGACAGGTATTGGGGCAGTTTTAATGTAGGAAGGGAGACCGTTGGCCTTCACAAGCGAGCAACTCAGTGGGAAGAATCAGGGCCAATCTACATACGAGAAGGAAATGATGGCCATCTTACATGCAGTGGACACCTCGTGACCTTATTTATTGGGGTGACATTTCCAAATCCGCACTGATCATCACAGTCTTAAATATTTTTTGGAGCAACGCCTATCCTCCCCAAAACAAAATAAATGGCTAGCCAAAATGCTGGGATATCATTATGAGATCATTTACAAGAAAGGGAAAGGCAATAGTGTAGCAGATGTATTATCTCGCCAATTTGAGGAGGAAAGTACCCTGCTAGCTATTTCCCTCCCCATTCCCGAATGGATTGAAGAAGCTCGTAGAGAATGGTTTTCACACCCCGAGCTCTCCCAACTCATTTCTCAATTACAGGCAGATCCAAATTCCACCAAGGGCTACTCGTGGCAGGATGATATTCTTCGCTACAAGGACAGAGTCTCGTAATATCACCAACATCCACCTTCAAAATTCGCATTTTGGCAGAGATGCACTCATCTCCCATTGCAGGACATTCGGGCTTTCAGAAGACGTATGCTCGCACCAGAAGATCATTTTTCTGGACAGGCATGAAAAAGGACATCCTTACCTTCGTAACCGAATGCGAGGTCTGTCAACGCCACAAAAGGGAAACAGTCAACACCAGGCACCTTACAACCATTGCCCATTCCAGCATCCATTTGGACCGAAGTTTCTATGGATTTCATTACAGGTCTTCAAAGTCAGGGAACAAGGCAGTCATCATGGTGGTTGTGGACCGATTGTCGAAGTATGCTCATTTCTGTGCTCTCCCCCACCAGTTTACACCCACCTTGGTTGCTCAAACTTTCATGGATCAGATCTTCAAATTGCATGGCATGCCCATTTCTATTGTGTCCGACCACGACCCGATCTTCACCAGCAATTTTTGGCAGGAACTCTTCAGAATACAAGGCACTCAACTAAAACTTAGTACTTCCTACCATCTGCAAATAGATGGTCAAACTGAAGCAGTCAACAAATGTCTAGAAACCTACCTTAGGTGTTTTACTTCAGAAAAACAACACCGTTGGTTACAGTGGCTACCTCTGGCAGAATGGTGG